>SEYY01005881.1:20000-21585 GCA_009176605.1 Armadillidium nasatum | reverse complement strand
TTCAAAATAAAGAAAACTCCCCCAAGCCCAAGATTAATGCAAATCTCTCAGGTGAGCTCTGGTTGGAAACTTTAAAGAGAAGAAGATTAAATTCAACAAGAGAAACTGATGAAGAAGTGAGTTCCACAAAACAAAGATGAATGGAAAGTAGGAGGCACCACCAATCCAGGAATTTCCAATATTCATATAAAATTCATGTAAAAGCTATGCACTCCTTGTGTTACGAGGGCAACTCAATGGTGGTGCCAAGTAGGAGGCACCACCAATCCAGGAATTTCCAATAAATATGAAATTCATGTAAAAGCTATGCACTCCTTGTGTTACGAGGGCAACTCAATGGTGGTGGCAAGTAGGAGGCACCACCAATCCAGGAATTTCCAATATTCATATAAAATTCATGTAAAAATTATGCACTCCTTGTGCTACGAGGGCAACTCAATGGTGGTGGCAAGTAGGAGGCACCACCAATCCAGGAATTTCCAATATTCATTTAAAATTCATGTAAAAGCTATGCACTCCTTGTGTTACGAGGGCAACTCAATGGTGGTGGAATGTAAAAAGTCAGTCACCTCGAGCACCTGATGTTGTAATACCTATAAATAAGCGATAGTGTGCTAATATCACGTCACAGGAATAAAGGATCAAGGAAGTTTAAAAAGATATATATATATATATATATATATATATATATATATATATATATATATATATATATATATATATATATATATATATATATATATATATATATATATATATATATATATATATGAGATGCCCTCGTTAGCTCAATAGACCTAGAAACAACGGTTACTATTCAAACTAAGAGAGAGCCGGTAAACTACATTCAGACTCTCTGGCGTCTGACCTTAGCGGCGAAAGGATGCTCTTCAGAGATCCGGCCGCGAGTCAGGGGAATTAAACCTTGAGGGCAATTAATTACCTCATCTTATAATTAATCTGCGATCAACCTAACAATGCGCTTCGTAAATTCATATTGATCATTATTGCCCATTTATTATATGTTGATCTTGTGATTACCATTATTGTGTGCATGTTGTCTCATCGAATAAAGAATTTAAGCTTCATTTCGTCTTATAAGAAGAAACCCCCTTTCGCGCCTGCCAATGGGCAGTGCAAGTGGTAACAAGAAAGACAACAAAGAAAGAACATTTTTAAAGTGAGAAAAAACTAAAGGAGAATAAGATTGAAATTGGGCTTCAAAGGAAGACTGTATTGGTAATTCGATACGGTTTAAGAACAAACAACAAACAACGAAAAAAAAAATACCCAAGAAATCACCGTTCAAGAAAGTTAAAAAAAAAAAAAAAAAAAGGGAGAGAGACTGAGAGAGGAAAAAAAACTGTGAGAGAAATAAAGAGAGATTGTTTTACAACCTCCAATATAATGTTACCATACCCGAACAAAGGAAATAAACAGCAAAGAGAAATTGGGGGAAAGAAATTACTTCCATTCCCCAATATCAATCCCCTCAAAGTACCTTATCGAAAGAAATGGAGAAAGAAACCAGATGTAAAACCAAACGAAAAGGAACCAAAAACTTGAAGAAAAAAAAAAAAAAATT
>SEYY01005881.1:0-15000 GCA_009176605.1 Armadillidium nasatum | reverse complement strand
CCGAAAGAGGGAAGTTTAGAAATCAAAGATTTGTGCCAGACTCTATCGAAGGCTTTCGATATGTCCAGCGCGACAGCAAAATGCCGAAGAGCGGAGGACCAAGAGTCAGAGAGAAGGGAAAGATCACCAGTAGAGCGTTTCTTACGAAAGCCATACTGGCGATCAGAGATAAGATTAGAAGAATTGAGATGTTTCCAAATCTTCCAGTTAAGGATAGATTCGAAAACTTTAGAGAGAACGGAGGTCAAAGAAATAGGACAGTAGTTGGAGGGTTGAGAGGGGTCCCCCTTCTTCGGCACAGCAAGTAGGGAAGGTTGAAGTAGAGAGACAAAGACGAAATAGTTTACCGAGGAACGGTGCAAGCTCGGAAGCACAGGTTTTGATAGCCACAGGAGGAATACCATCGGGACCATACGCCTTCTTAGGTTTAAGCTCAGAGAAAGCAGAAATGACATCTTTAGAAGAAATTCTAATTTAGGCATTATAAAGTTTAGGGGGGTTGAAGGAGGAGGAATAGCTCCGGAATCGTCTAAGGTTGAATTAGAGGCAAAAGTTTGAGCAAAGAGTTCAGCTTTAGAAGAAGGTAAAACAGCAGTTGTGCCGTCTAAAGATATTAGAGGGAAATAGGAAGAAGCAAAGTTAGAGTTGACATTTTTTTGCAAAATGCCAGAAAGAACGTGAAGAGGAACAAGAAAGATTATTGCATTTTCTACGGAGAAATGAGTTTTTAGTGTTACAAAAGATAGATTTTGCACAATTACGGGATGAAATATAAATAGCGTGAGTTTCTGGAGTTTGAAGACGATGGTAATCCCTGAAGGCAACATCCCTGCGGCGGATAGCGCGAGAACAAGCAGAGTTAAACCAAGGTTTGTTAGGTTTAGTAGAAGAGAAAGAAAATAAAATGTACGCCTCCATACCAGAGAGAATCACCTTGGTAATGCGTTCTGCACATTCCGAGGGACCCCTCTTACGGAAGCAATAATCACTCCAAGCGAAATCGAAGTAGTACGACCAGCTTGCGGACCGAAGTGCCACAAACGTTTCCTTTCAATAGAGATAGAAGAGGATACAGAGATAAGGTGATCTGAGAAACCCAGAGGAGGAAGAGTTTAACAGTATAAGGAGAAGGATTAGAAGTTAGAAAAAGGTCTAGAGTGTTGGGTTCATCTCCAAGACGATCAGGGATACGAGTAGGGAGTTGAACCAACTGCTCAAGGTCGTTTTGGATAGCGAAATGGAAGGCACGTTCACTAGCTTTATCATGAGAACTAGAAGAAAGCCATTGGCGGTGGTGAATATATATATATATATATATATATATATATATATATATATATATATATATATATATATATATATATATATATATATATATATATATATATATATATACATATATATATATATATATATATATATATATATATATATATATATATATATATATATATATATATATATATATATATATATATATATATATATATATATATATATATATATATATATATATATATATATATATATATATATATATATATATCCTCTCTTGACTCTTGCTCCTCTGATCTTTGGCATTTCGATGAATCATTTGCTATAGCGCAAGACTTATCGAAAGCCTTTCGTCGAGTCAGGTAAAAGATTTGATTTCTGAACTTCCTCTCTTTCGGTTTCTATCCTTTTCACTGCAACCTTCAATGATTTCCTTTTTGGTCGTTATATATATATATATATATATATATATATATATATATATATATATATATATATATATATATATATATATATATATATATATATATATATATATATATATATATATATATATATATATATATATATATATATATATATATATATATATATATATATATATATATATATATATATATATATATATATATATATATATATATATATATATATATATATATATATTCTACAAGTTAGAGAACTAACCATTCTGTTGCTTCACACAATAACCCCCTCAAGAATGCAGATCAAGATGTAAGGTTTAAATATTTTCGTACGACGCTGACTCAGTCCCGACTCATGAATGTTATTTACATTTTTTTACGTCATATTTTTATTAATCTGCCTTTAAGTAATTGTAGCGTTTACAGAAGTGGATTTTTTCGTACGGGACCAGTTGTTGAAACTAACAACATACCAAAGCGTTGCGAGTTCAACTTAAGTATAATTTGCCATTTTAACCCAGGCAAGCAAACCCTGGTTTTTCCTGATTTTTAGCCGGGCTCCGGGCCCTAGTCGGTCCATATATATATATATATATATATATATATATATATATATATATATATATATATATATATATATATATATATATATATATATATATATATATATATATATATAGGAACCGACCGGGGCCCCGGCCCCGGCCCCGGCCAACCCCGGCCATTTTTACTGACCCCGGCCCCGGCCCCGGCTAAAAATCAGGGAAAACCGGGGTTGCCGGCCGGGGTTAAAATGGCAAATTATACAAAAAAAAAAAATTTTTTTTTTTTTTTTATTTTCAGCCGATTCTGCTGAAACTTTCAGTGTATATAGATTTTTTACCGGTAAGAAAAGTCCCTTTCTAGCGTTTTTCCGAGTCTATTACGGTTAAAAAAAAATTTTTTTGTGGAAATTTTACCCTTTTTCAATAGAATGGTGGTGCCAAACCACTTTTTATAATGAGCTGAAAGTTGGACTATTTATTCAAAATTATATGGGCTACAAAAGCCTCTAATAGACTTTTGTTTCCAGAGTTATAGAAAAAATGTTATAAGCCAAAAACTGACCAACTATAGAAAAAAAAATTTTTTTTTAACTAAAAAAATCCACCTTTTCAGACAAAATTTTTTTTAAAAAAATACAACTATAACATTTCCTATTTTTGGTGTGTATAGAGGAGGGGTGGGGCTACAAATTCCTCTATGTACTTTATTCGATGAGATTCGTTGGTTTTGAGATATAGCCTTCAAAAAGGTCCATTTTTGGCCAAATTTCAAAAATTCCCAAAGTTTGAGGGGCTATATCTCGCTTCAAACAAAGGGCATTTAAAAATGCACTAAATAAAAATTGTTGCCCTGTTCCTCTTCTAAACAATATTCACAAATAAAAAAAAATAGTAGGTAGCATTTTTTTTTTAAATAATTTTTTTCCTCCAGAAGGGTACGATTTTTGCAAAAAAAAAATTTCTAGACGTGATATTAAAAATCTATTCCCACCAATGCAAGAAATTGGGGCAAAGGTATTCAGTTAAATTTTCAGCTCATGTGGACCAGTGGTTTGACCCAGTTATTCATTTTTTTCAACTTTGGGTCCAAATAAGTTTCAAACCGTTATAGACTCAAAAAAATGCTCGAAATCAACTCAGAACTTCGTGAAAAAATTCACATATTTTGAAAATTTCAGCTCAATCATTCAAATAATAACAAAAAATTTCAAACAAAATATAAGAAAATTAAGATTTTTTTCTTTTTTTCTTTTGACCGCTCCTTTTCTGCTAGTGAATGTTCATCTTTGTGTTTTGATTTTAGATACTCCAAAAAAGATTTGGTTGAAATTTTTTTTACTTGTAGCACCCGGAGGTTCTCTTCTAATTTTCTGACTGCAGATGTTACATTTAGCTATTTCGAGCCTATCCTGAAACATTGTAAAGTATTCAAATACTGCAGAAGCTGATCTTTAGCCATATTGACTGAAAGTATAAACAAAATAATAATTTTTAAATAATGCAGCTAAATGATACAAGTTTGATACATAGCAATAAAATAACAATGATATGTATAAATACAGGTTAAATTGATAATTTTATATCTTACATTTTTTCAAACTTTACCTTTGGGTCTTACCTAGGTAAACGTGTTAAATCACTATTATGAATTAGAATAATTTTTTTTTTAATTTTTGTACTTTTTTTAAACTTTAACTATACAAAACTGTAATTTTCTGATTTTTTTTTAGAGAAAATGCATATAATCATTAATTTAAGTGAATGTTGGCTATTCTACTCCTTCCTTACAATTAAATAAACCTTATATCTAATTTTCTTAACCTAAAATTTCAGTGCTTTTGACCTCTTTACAAATTTTAGGAAACCCCGGCCATAACCCCGGCCCCGGCCCCGGCCAAATTTGGGTGACCCCGGCCCCGGCCCCGGCCAAATTCCAGCCCCGGTCGGTTCCTATATATATATATATACTATATATATATATATATATATATATATATATATATATATATATATATATATATATATATATATATATATATATATATATATATATATATATATATATATATTTCACCATCACCTTTCCCACTTTAGTGGGGTGGTGCCCGCCACAATTCCCTCACAAACACACCCATTCCTACCTTTCAACCTCTTTCACCACCGTCCTCCATCTCACTCTGTTCACTGCAAGTCTACTACCCTATTCTAAACTCAAATTCCTTCCACAAAAAATTTCTTTCAGTCCATCCATCCATCTCCACTTTGGCCTTCCAGTTCCCACTACCCTAAGGTGACCATATTTTTCTAATCAAAAATCGGAACGCTTCTGAACATTGCGCCCCCCCCCCCTCAAGGGGTTTTAAGGGTGATTTTTAATATAAATATTGAATGTTTTCAAAAAAAAATCATATGGTTTATAAGTTTAGGACATTCTACCCCCACACCCCTAAAAAATAAATTTTTGCTTTCTTCTGCTCCCACGCGCCCCGCTCACTGGCTGGCCGAATAAATAATTTTTGCCAAATCTAAAAATCGGAACAAATGTCAGTCCCGATTTACCCTCTAAAAAATCGGGACGGATGGTCACCTTACCCCACCCCCATCCATCTCGGATCTAAGTACATTGCCCACCATTCTGTCCTCATTCATTCTACACATATGTCCAAACCATTTAGCACTCTCTCTCTCTCTCTTCCATTTACACATCTCCTTTATTATATATATATATATATATATATATATATATATATATATATATATATATATATATATATATATATATATATATATATATATATATATATATATATATATATATATATATATATTATACCTAGTTTATTAAATCTAACAAAACTAGTTCGACTTAATCTAACCTGAACTTAAAGGGTAAAACTAATCGAAACGGCCAGAAAATAGACATAACCTAACCAAAAACCATTTCGTTACTACGCCTAACGGCCAAAAAGGCCTAATCTACCAAAAAAAAAAAAAAGGTTTATATATATATATATATATATATATATATATATATATATATATATATATATATATATATATATATATATATATATATATATATATATATATATATATATATATATATATATATATATATATATATATATATATATGGTAAAGGTTAAGAAGTTATCTGGCCTTCGATATATGGAAAATATCGATATATCAATGCAAACTTTTTGATATTTGTATTATTATTTAGCTTTCATTTCATTTATGCCTATTAATATTATTATTACTACTACTATTGTTATTATTCTAATTAGATTTCTAGCGTACTTAGTTCGACTTATTATAATCTGAACGACCAACGTCACCGTGTGATACAGGCTTAACCGAAAGATGGGACGTTGCCTTGGGATACAGGCCTACTGCCGATATATATATCATATATATATATATATATATATATATATATATATATATATATATATATATATATATATATATATATATATATATATATATATATATATATATATATATATATATATATATATATATATATATATATATATATATATATATATATATATATATATATATATTACGAGAAACGCTTGGCAATTGTTTCAAGGGTTCAAGTTTATTTGCCGTGGGATACAGGCCTACTGCCGTATTACACTATATATATATATATATATATATATATATATATATATATATATATATATATATATATATATATATATATATATATATATATATATATATATATATATAACGAGAAATGCTTGGCAATTACTTCAAGGATTCAAGTTTACTTGAAGCGCCAAATTTCAGCTTGAGAATAAAATCTAAAAAATTGATGGCAAAATAAAATCATATTGGGGAAAACGTGTTAATAAGTCCAATATCATTGAAGCGTAAAATAATTTTTTTTGTATATTATATATATATATATATATATATATATATATATATATATATATATATATATATATATATATATATATATATATATATATATATATATATATATATATGGTCAGACTGTACATTAGCATCCATCCATAACTCAAAAACAACTAACCTTACATTAAAAAGGATTATAGTTTTGAAATCTTTGGGTAATTTGTAGTAAGAAAACTATAAAAAAATATTTAAAAAAAAAAAATAAAAATATTTATATATAAATGTACGATAGGTTGATAATTAAAAAGTAGGGCATGTAAAAAAACCGAACATTTGTCTATGGGGGGCTCTGCCCCCCGTACCCCCGACCCGTGAGTGATGATGATATTGTAGACTACTTTTCTTGTAATAATAATAAACACGGCAAGCTTTATAAAATCGAAATCGATCATTTTCTTGTCGACAATTTTCCTCTTTCCTCTGAGTTGGATGAGTTGCCAATTGCCGGACGTACAATTCTTGTGACGCTTATAAAGAAGTAAAATTTACTTATGTAATAAAATTTATTATAAGAATTTATTTTTTATCTCCCAATTTTTCTTACCTAAAATTCGACAAGGATCTCAAAAATATAATCCTTTTTAACGTAGGATTAGTAGTTTTTGAGTTATGGATGGATGCTAATGTGCAGTCTGGCCTATATATATATATATATATATATATATATATATATATATATATATATATATATATATATATATATATATATATATATATATATATATATATATATATATATATAGGTAAAGGTGTAGATTGTTTCTGAGTTTCGATTTTTAGAAAATATCGAAGCTGCCGTAAAAGAGGCCTAACCTATACAAGAACGTTGCCGTGAGATACAGGCCTACGACCCTATTAAACCACACATACACACAATTATTATTACTTACTTTTCTAGCGTACTTAGTTCGGGTTATAACCTGAACTACCGAAGTTGCCGTAAAAGAGGCCTAACCTATACAAGAACGTTGCCGCGACATACAGCTACCTATCACAATCTCAGTGAAACTTAAACTAAAATTTCTGTAAAAAATGTTAAGGATATCGATTAAAATAAAATATCGATATAAAAAATATCGATATAAAAAATATCGAAACTCAGAAACAATCTACACCTAAGCCTATATATATATATATATATATATATATATATATATATATATATATATATATATATATATATATATATATATATATATATATATATATATATATATATATATATATATATATATATGGTTTTCAATTGAGTTAATTTTTTCAGCAGTAAATCAGAACGAACTTGTAATATGAAATCATTGTTCATGTACATTTACTACTAACCTAACCTAACCAAACGTTTGTGTGTGTGTATCTCTCTCTCTCTCTCTCTCTCTATATATATATATATATATATATATATATATATATATATATATATATATATATATATATATATATATATATATATATATATATATATATATATATATATATATATATATATATATATCAAAGAAAATAATGAAACGAGAAAATGAAAAATCGAACACAAAGAAAATAATAAAACTAAAATTAAATAAAGAATCAAACTTTATTTTCATATTTTTGAACTTCACAATATTTATATTTTATATAAAAGTTTATTAAGGTGAAATACAAATTTCCCTCAAATCTATTGAGGGTTGTAGGGGTATTTTTTTTATATTCACAATTTGCGTTCCCATAGCGACTTGTGCCGCTTCAAGAAAAGCCGTAAATTTCTCATTTATCACATTCTTTTTCAGTAAATACTAAATTTAAAATGTTGCAAAAACGCAAGACACCAATCTGTGTAACAAATTAAACCTTTATCTTTATTAAACATTCATCTTAAAAACGAGAAAGTACAACCTATCACTATACAAGGGAAATTATTACTAAAACTATCGAAATTTTTAAATATCGATTAAAATCGAAATTTCAAAATATCGATATAAAAATATAGATGTATAAGGTCAGACAACTTCTTAACATAAGCCTAAATGGTAAAATTTCAGGGTTGGTGATTTTGTTTTTTTTTTTAAATAAAAAATTTTTTTTTCATTTTTAAAAAATTTTTGATTTTTTTAAAAAATAATAAAACTGTTTTTTTTTTTTTTGTTTTTTTATTTTGTCATATTTTTTGATACATAATGATATAACAGATATATTAGTTCCTTCTTACTGTGTTAAAAAACTTTAAAGTAGTTTATATATTAGAAATATAACTTCCTTAATATTTGGTTCAAGATTTCATATAGGGTAATACAAGAATCTGATCTTCATTAATATAATTTATCCAATATAGAACTGTTAGAGTTTAGAATTCCTAATATATATTCAATCAAATCTTCAACAAAATTTTATTGAGCTTTAATCTAATGCAATTTGAGGTTATAGACAAAAGAGAAAACAGAAAAGACAATTCCTTTTAATTTTCAACCATTTAAATTTTTATACAACATTATAAGAAAACAATATTCCTCTATATAAATTATAAAAGAAAGAAAATTTAAGCACTTTTGATGCATAATCATTAATCCATAAATTAAATACATAACTTGCAATATATATATATATATATATATATATATATATATATATATATATATATATATATATATATATATATATATATATATATATATATATATATATATATATATATATATTAATTATTTTTTTGTATTTAATTTATGGATTAATGATTATGCATCAAAAGTGCTTAAATTTTCTTTCTTTTATAATTTATATAGAGGAATATTGTTTTCTTATAATGTTATATAAAAATTTAAATGGTTGAAAATTAAAAGGAATTGTCTTTTCTGTTTTCTCTTTTGTCTATAACCTCAAATTGCATTAGATTAAAGCTCAATAAAATTTTGTTGAAGATTTGATTGAATATATATTAGGAATTCTAAACTCTAACAGTTCTATATTGGATAAATTATATTAATGAAGATCAGATTCTTGTATTACCCTATATGAAATCTTGAACCAAATATTAAGGAAGTTATATTTCTAATATATAAACTACTTTAAAGTTTTTTAACACAGTAAGAAGGAACTAATATATCTGTTATATCATTATGTATCAAAAAATATGACAAAATAAAACAAATAAAAAAAAAAGTTTTATTATTTTTTAAAAATATCAAAAAAATCAACAAAATCAAGATTTTTTCATTAAGAAATCAATTGATTTAATCAACTGATTAAATCAATTTGATTTAATCAATGCCAACCCTGTAAAATATAATATAATATATATATATATATATATATATATATATATATATATATATATATATATATATATATATATATATATATATATATATATATATATATATATATATATATATATATATATATATATATATATATATATATATATATATATATATATATCGTAGTTCCAGTCGAACTTGCAACGCGTAGGTATGTTGTTAGTTTCAGCAACTTGGTATCGTACGAAAAATATCCACTAATGTGAACGCTGCAATTATCAACTCGAGAAATAATTTTCATTTATTTCTTATTTATCAAGAAATTCATTTTTGTCTCCCAAATTCATCACTTTTCCATTTTCGATAACTGAGGTTTTTTTTTTTTTTTGGTAACCTCGTGTTAGGGCAGCTTGGTTGTCGATAACGCCCAGCGCTCTGCAGCATTTCGTAATACGAAATTTTATTCATTATCTAAAGTGGTGCGCAATAAAAAAATATTTTTAATTTTTTTTTTTTATGTAAAAAACTATATTACTTAATCCATCAATATACATTCGAAACTCCTTTCACATTTGTTGATAAACACTAATTATGAAAATAAGAATACGGTATTTATCCACCTGATTATACGTTAATGTTGCTGACTGTCAATTAAGGCCCGTGATTAAGGCCTATTCATCATGAAAGTTTAGTCAAGAATTCTGGCTTATACTTTCATGATGAAAAGGCCTACCGTTTATCGTAATTGATCACGAAAGTAGAGTTAGATATCCTGACTATACTTTCGTGCTGAATAGGCCTACCGTTTATCGTAAAAATAGAGCCTGATATCCTGGTTATATTTTCATGCTGATGAGGCCTATTTATCGTTCATCATGAAAGTATGGTCAGGTATCCTGACCATACTTTCATGAAGATGAGGCCTACAAAAGTAACTTGGCATTCCATAACTTATGGAAGGATAGCGTAAGTTTCAGATACAATCTTAATTACTATAAATAAAGATCCTAGTTGCTTGGTAAAATGCACATCTTTGCATATATATATATATATATATATATATATATATATATATATATATATATATATATATATATATATATATATATATATATATATATATATATATATATATATATATATATATATATATATATATATATATATATATATATATATATATATATTATAATGACAAGTAATAAACACACACAAAAAAAAAGCAACATTGATATGAAACATAGTATAAGTATGAAACGCATCCCAACCTCAAGAGAACAACTAAACAAGACTCGCGCACGATTAGCCCACTTAGATTATGAGTAGACTTTGAGCAGTGTTGCCAGACAATACTTTCTCCCATAGACTTTAACTCTCCGACAATTTACTACAATGATCATAATTTCCCTATCTCTTTAAATAATTATAATATATATATATATATATATATATATATATATATATATATATATATATATATATATATATATATATATATATATATATATATATATATATATATATATATATATATATATATATATATATATATATATATATATATATATTATATATTATATATTTTTTTTTTTTTTTTAAATTTTTTTTATTTTATTTTATGATTATTGAATTTGTACCATGATCTAAAACTTTAAACACTGGGTTGGCATAATAAAAATCAAATTGTATAAATCAGATGATTTTTTTACGTGATTTTTTTATTTTATTGACTTTTTTATTATTTTTATTTCTTTTAAAAAATAAAGTTAGTCTTCATATTTTTAAGTTCAAAATACCATAAGAGAGATTATAAAAAGAATAATATATATATATATATATATATATATATATATATATATATATATATATATATATATATATATATATATATATATATATATATATATATATATATATATATATATATATATATATATATATACATATATATATATATATATATATATATATATATATATATATATATATATATATATATATATATATATATATATATATATATATATATATATATTTAGGCACTTTATTGGGCTAGGAAAGAAATCAACGTTCAACGATGTTTTTTTGCTAAATTATTGAAACCTGCAGCACTGTTTTACTTTTTGAATTCTGGCTTTAGATATTTGCTGTAAAAGACGTGTGAGCTATATAAAAAAATTTATTTTTAAAATTTCAATAGAAATGTTTTTTTGTTTTTTTTTAATTTAATTATTTTTATTCATTTATTTATTTATTTATTTATTTATTTTACAAGCTGTGCGAGTAAGACCGTGATGCAACAACTCTTATTAATCACAAATTTCATTTAATTTAAAAGAATAAAAATTAAAAATAAGCTATCTACTATCTGTAAATATAAACATTCAAAAAAGTTTATTGTAGTTAACTTGTTCCATAAAATTATGTAGAACTGTAGTGAATAAAAAAAAAGGAAACCAAAGAAAAGAAAAAGCTTTAGGGTTGAAATGTGTCAGCATTCAACAATTCAAAACAAAATCTTTTTTTTTTTTTTTCAAGATAAATTTTTTTTAATAATTGATTTAATCAGACTAATTCACTTACTTTTAGATTTCTATTCGAAGCTTTAACTGTCTCTATTTATTTATTTATTTTTTTTATAGAAATTAATGTTTTATTTTTCTTCAAAATTTAAGTGTTGAGTTCTAACGCTAGAAATATCTTTTTTTTTTTATTTGAATATTTATTTTAATAATATAATGATAAAAATTAAATAACAGCAGAGAACCATAAAATATATTTTAAAAATAGTCATATAATATAGTTTACTTTTTTTTCTTTAAAATTTAAAATTCAGATACAGTGAATTGGTTCTGTCAATTGCATTTTCGTCATTTTTAAATAAAAAAAATTTAAAACAGCTTGTACTTTTTTAAAATATTATAATTTAAATAAATTACTTAATTAAACTAATTAACTAATGTATTTACATATTTAATACATTTACTTATTAATTATTACTAAGGCGAATAAGCTTACTAATAAGGAGACTAATAACTGGAAAGGAAGATATACTGGTTAAGAGGGTTCCCAGCCTCTAGAACCTTAAGAATTATATTTATCTGCTTGCTAGGCCTGTCACAACCCATTAGAGGACTGTTAATTAGTGCCGTCACGAGTTCAAAATATATTTGCGATGTTTTTACTATTATTTATATATATATATATATATATATATATATATATATATATATATATATATATATATATATATATATATATATATATATATATATATATATATATATATATATAATATATATATATATATATATATATATATATATATATATATATATATATATATATATATATATATATATATATATATATATATATATATACTTTACTTTTTTACCCCTTGGACCTTCCTCACTGGAAGGGCCACACTTCCTTTAGGAAATCCGCAACGGCCGCAGGTCGTACCCAAAGGTCTCTCAGAGAGGAGATGTGATGGAGGGTTCTGTGTTGTGTAAGGGAGGGGCATCTCAGAAGAAGGTGTTCTGTTGTGTCTTTAGTGTTGGAGGATTGTTTTGGGAGTTGTGTAGTCGCTTGATTACCTGCCATGCTCTTTTATCGTTGGGGTTTGTTTGGTTGTTTTGTAGGTATTCTTTGAATTTGTTTGTTTTGTGATTTGATATTTGTGCTGAGATTTGTACATTTAGTGTGTTTAGTTGTATGGTGATGTCTGCTGTGTGTGATCTATGTTGTCGGAGTTGGTTTCTTTGCTTTATAAGGTTGCAGATTTCTGGTGTAAGAGAGGGGCTGTATTGTTTCCTGTAGCCCTTGGGTATGTGTAAGTTGGATGCTTTGTGTATTATTTTGGTGAAGGAGTTGATGGCTGAATGTAGAGAATGTGTGTTGGTTATTTCTTGTTGAGTTAAATGTGTTTCTATGTGGTGAGTGAAGTTTGTCCAGTTTGGCTTTTTTATAGTTTGTTAATGTTGTTGTTTTCTTGGGGTATATGTGTTTAACGACTGTGTATGTGATTATTATGGGGATATGATCGGTTGTGAGGTCTATTTTCACTCGATAGCTTGGGGTAGTTGGGTAGGTAGGTTATTTGTAGTTTAAAATGTTTAATGTTTCCAGTGTATCTAGGATGTGTGTTCCTCTGGGGTCTGTTGGGTAGTCTTGGTACCATTGCTGTGTGGTGGGCGTTGAAGTCGCCTCCTATGATTAGGTTGGTGATTGTGTTCAGAAGGTGCTAGATTTGGTTTATAATTGTTTGGACAGTATACTGATGTAGGATGGGGATGTAAATGTTTATTATGGTGTGTGTGGTGTTGTTGACTAAGATTTTGAAAGATTGTATGTTCAGAATGGGATCGTTTATTAGGTTTGTTATGTCAGTAGTTGTATTGTGGTACATTATATTGTTTTTTATTAATGTCAGTAGTGTGTGATTGATTGGTTGCTTATTGGTGTATATGGAGTCATATCCATAGAAAGGAGTTTTGGGGGTGTTAGCTGGAGAGTGAGCTTCTTGGATCAGAGCTATGTCAATATTTTTGTGCTGGCTATTAATGTTTATCTGTAGAATTTTGATTTGTGTCTTATTTTGGTTTTTATTTGTTATGACTGACGTTGTTGGGGGCTTCAGATTGAGCAAGTCAGTGTGTGGTTTTGACAAGGTAGTGTTTTTAATTGGGAGCATTTGTTTTTGTAGATCCATTTGTTGAAGTTTGTACATTTGATAAAAGGTTGGTTGTTTTTAATTTGTTTTAAATGATAAAGGAATCTGATTGGACCAGGGTTTGGGTAAATGTCTTCGGCTTGCTGCAGTAGGAGGGAGGTGACTGCCGAATTGTTACCTCTGCTGCAAATGATGAAAGATAGTGTAAGCTTGTTGAATTGAGTGTGAGAGAGCTTGGCCATTTTGCCAGGCGGAACAGAGAAGACCTTTCCGCAATGACCCGCTTCCTCGGGTAGGATTTTTTTCGAGCTTTTGCAGCTATGTTGCAAGGGTTGCTCCCCCGCTTGTGGGGGTACCTTCGCAACTTTCTCCTGCAGCCCGAGTCGCTCCCTATATATATATATATATATATATATATATATATATATATATATATATATATATATATATATATATATATATATATATATATATATATATATATATATATATATATATATATATATATATATATATATACAGTATACTTCACGAATACCACCTTTCCAACTTTCATCCTAATATTTTTTTCTTGTCTGAGATAACACCATGTATCAAAGGAATCATTCTCTAACTCTTTTAATATATATAATAAGAACTTATTCCCTAATTTCTGATTGAGGGCTTTGTTCAGCTTCTACGTTAACATTCCTGTAGTGACTGCTTTGACTCTGAAAAGCTTCGGTTTCAGCCTTAAGGTGGGGGCTGTAATCGTTGATGGGATGATACAGGTTCATTTCTTCTTATAGTACTAAATCTTTCTCTCCCCAAAAATCCACCGTTCGTTTGTGTTTGTTCTCGTACCATTCAGGTTTGAGACAATACGTTTCGGTGGTGGAAAAATTCTTGTTTTACAATTACTCTTTTTTTCAATT
>SEYY01005880.1:0-16070 GCA_009176605.1 Armadillidium nasatum | reverse complement strand
ATGCGGAGTTCGTCGAATCCTTGGCCCATCACCGCATGTGTAGATGGAACACCTGTGGCAAATGTTTGCTCATTGACTTAGTTTCCCAAATGCTCAAATCTTTTCCATCGCTTGTCGGTAAATTGACATACATCAAAGAAGCGAATGTTGTAGAATTTGTCCCTGTACACTCATTCGTTTGGTACTTCGTCATTGTAATTCAAGTAAATTCGTACAAATGCGTGCCTAACTTTATATATATATATATATATATATATATATATATATATATATATATATATATATATATATATATATATATATATATATATATATATATATATATATATATATATATTAGCATTTAAAAACACTAATACGTTGAAATGTTTTGACATTTTACCTTCTTGTGTTCGGTTCAGTGAAACCATTCACCACCTTCGTTTTCGTTTCTTTTTGTTTTTAGGTGACTGTCCGCACACGAAAAAAAGCAACAAAAAAAAAAAAAAAAAAAAAAAAAGCTACTGTCCCGGACTCAGCATCCATATTTTATACAAATATTTATAATTCCCGCTTCGAACTTTGCAGTAACAAAATTTCGTCCAATAAACGAATGTGAGTAAATATACGTTTGCTATATTCGGAAAAAAACAAATGCAAAACACAAACATTCAACAGTTCGACGAACTCTGCATGTGTGGAGCCAGCTTTAAGTACTTCATTTATTCCAACTATACTGTTTCAACAAGATTAAATTCATTTTTAGATTTTTTAAGTGTTTTCTCTAGTTTCTTTGTAATAAAATTTAAATAATAATAATAGTAATAAAATAATGCTAATAGTAATAATAAAAATATTAAATTTAGTAATAGTCTGAGAATTGGTAACACTTCCAGACTCACAGTGTATGAACGTAAAACTTGTGTCTGTCTCCCTAAAGGCGGCTCCACACATGCGGAGTTCGTCGAATCCTTGGCCGAACTCCGCATGTGTGGATGGAACACCTTTGACAAATGTTTACTCATTGACTTGGTTTGCCAAAAGCTCAAATCTTTTCCATCGCTTGTCGGTAAATTGACCCCCATCAAAGAAGCGAATGTTTAAGAATTTGTTCCCGTACACACATTCGTTGGTACTTCGTAACTGTAATTCAAGTAAATTCGTACATATGTGTACCTTTATTATATATATATATATATATATATATATATATATATATATATATATATATATATATATATATATATATATATATATATATATATATATATATATATATATAAGAATTTATAAAGCTAATACATAGAAATGTTTTGCCAATTTACCTTTCTCTGTTTCGGTTTAATGAAACCATCCACCACCTTTTTCGTTTCTTTTTGTTTATAGGAAATTGTCCGCACACTAAACCAACAAAAGCTGCTGTTGCGGACTCAACGTCCATATTTTATAACAAATATTTACAATTCCCACTCCGAATTTTGCATTAACTCAATTTCATCCAATAGATGAATGTGTGTGTACATATACGTTTGACATATTCGGACAAAACAAATGCAAAACAAACATTCAACAGTTCGACAAACTCCGCATGTGTGGAGCCGCCTTTAATGCGGCTCCACACATGCGGAGTTCGTCGAATCCTTGGCTCAACACTGCATGTGTGGATGGGGCATCTTTCGCAAATGTTTGCACATTGGCTTGGTTTGCCAAATGCTCAAATCTTTTCCATCGCTTGTCGATAAATTGACACACATCAAAGAAGCGAATGTTGTAGAATTTGTCCCTGTACACACATTCGTTGATACTTTGTTATTGATATTTAAGTAAATTTGTACATATGCGTATCTAACTTACTAGATTAGGCTGTAGTTTAAAAAAGTATTAACAAAATATGTAGTGCTTATCAATTTCCATATTATTTTTTTAAAAATTTGTCAATTTTTCGGAATTAATTTTCCAATATTGATGAATAGACCTACTATGAAGTTTGGGAGATATATAGGCCTAGAGCTTCTGTTATTAGTTGAACTAGGGTTTATTATACACATCATGTATTTTTTTTTTTTTAACACATGCTATTCAAGATGCAGTTAGGCCTAGCTATTATTAAACATATTCTTCAACAACTGGAATCATAAATTAATTATAAAATAAAAATTTAAGAAAATTTTGCCTTTTTAGAAATATTAAAATTATATATATATATATATATATATATATATATATATATATATATATATATATATATATATATATATATATATATATATATATATATATATATATATAGGCCTATTAAGTTATACGAAAGTGCTATTTTTAGATTTTAATTTAAAACCTCAACATCCATATTTGTATACAAATATTTGAAATTCCCGCTCCGAAGTTTGCTGGAAACATATTTCGTCCAATAAACGAATGTGTGTACATATACGTTTGCTATATTCGGAAAAAACAAACAAATGCAAAACACAAACATTCAACAGTTCGACGAACTCGGCATGTGTGGAGCCGCCTTAAGTATGCCATTTTCATACATGGATTTCCTTAAATATCTTGCTTGCTCTCTCTCCAGCTGATTAGTATTTGTAATTTCATTTGGACACCTATATATATATATATATATATATATATATATATATATATATATATATATATATATATATATATATATATATATATATATATATATATATATATATATATATATATATATATATAATAATAATAATAAACGCTGTCACATGTGTTGAATTAAAAAAAAAAAAATAAAAAAAAAAAAAAAAAAAAAAAAAAAAAAAAAAAAAAAAAAAAAAAAAAAAAAAAATATATATATATATATATATATATATATATATATATATATATATATATATATATAATATATATATATATATATATATATATATATATATATAAAAGAAACGAGGTCACATGAAAAAGACGTTCGTATTATAAAAAAAAAATAAAGTACCCCACAAAAAAAAAGCAAGCACGAAGAAAGTAAAAATTTAAGATTTGCAAGCAAGTAGGTGAGTGTTGTGTGTGAATCAATGCATTTGGAATAGCGATGGATGGAGAGAGAGAGAAAAGAGGGTGGGTGGGTGTCTATCCTAGGTTGCCAGATACGAGGATATTTTTTTTTGAATTATTTATAAGTATATATATATATATATATATATATATATATATATATATATATATATATATATATATATATATATATATATATATATATATATATATATATATATATTGTAAAGAAGTATTTATCGGACCAAATCGACTGACACCAATTGTAAAGATGATTCTATCTTATCGTAAAGTGATTGAGATTGAGACACATTTTTCGGATTCTTAGAACAAAATATAATTCGGCCAAAGAGTAAAAGAATCTTTAACTATAAATAAAAGTTTAATAAAAAATGAAAAAGGTAGCTTAAATCCGAGTTCTCTCTTCGGAGGATGTTTCGATGAGTTCAACAACTTTTACGATGGTTACTTTTCTTCTGTAAATTTCTTGATAGAACAATCCTTTCTAATCTCTAGAGGAAACAATCTCCACCTAATGGTCAGAGATTTACTCTCACCTAATGGTCAAGAGTTCTAGAAGACTGTTTCATATTCTGAGTTCTTGAAGATGGAATTATCCTCCACCTAATGGTCAGAGGCTTACTCTCACCTAATGGTCAAGAGCTCCATTAAGTTCTTCTTTGTTCTAAGATGTTCTCTGTTTTATCAGTTGATTCTTCTCATTGGTCATCCATTAATTCTTCTTATTTGACGTCCGTATTAAATTGAATTGTTCTATAACAAATCATTCATTTTATTGATTTTGGACTCAAGTCCTCTACGAATTATCGATTATCCTTTTATAATATTTATTATATAAAAATTAATAACAGTATTTACAAAAGTAAAATTAAATGTTAATGTTGAAGTTCAATTTATGAATGGGATAATTCCATTCATAAACTTAAACTTTCACATGATATATTTTTAAAAGAAAAATAAGGAAAGTTCACTTCATTACAGAAATTGAACTTTACATACCTCCCTTCAAAAATATATCAGTGACTAAAATATTGAAGAAAGAAATATCACAAAGTTCCAAAAAATGAATCTGAGAAAGAGAGAATAATATAAAATATAAACGTTAGATTGATGAACAAAATAAATATTATCATAAGTGCATAACAAAAAATCCAGAACACCCAAATATCATCTGGAAAACAACCAAAAGGAACTAGTTGTAAATCCTAACTGTTCCCCGCCCCTTGAGTACAATAGTGCGGAGCTCCCACTATTGTAGTCACCACAGTGCATGAGCAACTGTGAGCAGTTTCACATGGTGTACCCCCGTAGGTGGCATAACCATTGAACTAGGTTCGGGTGAAAAATTCTCTGCAGAGCCATCCATGATGGATCAGGTTATTAAGCTGACCTCATCAAAAAAATATTCAACAGATCTCCATGGTGTGTTCTATCCTCACAAAATGCAGCTATGATAACCTTAATGAAAAAATATTTATATAAAAAAAAATTATAGTATCTTTCTCAGAGTTAACATTTTAGAGAAAATTTAAATTAAGTGTTTTTAGAGAATATTAAAGTTGAATATTAAAATTTAGAATAAATCTCCTTTGTCATATATTCCAGGATCACGTCGTATTTTCTTTCGTTCCAACAATCGGGTTGTTATCTTCGTCTCAAAATGCGTTGATTACTATTCTCAACATATTGTTTCAATTTCTCAGCCTGTTGTTTCAGTCTCAAAGTTTGTTGTTTCCGATCCATCTCGACGTTATTGTTGTCTTATCTCATCTAGACGTTTTATTGTCTTATCCCATCTCGACGTTTAGTTGTCTTGTCCCATCTCTACGTTTTTGTTTTCTTATCCCATCTCTACACTTTTGTTGTCTTGATCCATCTCTACATTTTGTTGTCTTTGTCTTCATCTCGACGGTTTGTTGTTTTTATCCCACCGCTTACTAACCAATTGTAAAGAAGTTTTTATCAGTCCCAATCGACTGACACAAATTGTAAAATATGATTTATTCGGTTCTTGTTCAATTATATTTGAGGACTTCTTTTTGAAACAAAGTTATTCTGATTCTAGAAAATATATTTAAAGGAGGGAACTTAAAAGATTAAATAAATAATAAGGTAGCGTTTAAAATGCCGAACTCTCTCTTCAGAGGATGTTTTCGATGAGTTCAACAACGTAGATTAAATAAATCCTATAAGTATTCTCTTGTAGAACGTTAATATATGAAAATATCTTATGTTCCTTCTTAAGCAATAATGTAGAGTAAATAGAAATTATCTTCTTATGATGAGCTAAAGACTAATTCTCTCACCTAATGGTCAGGAGGTCTATTCATCTCCCACCTAATGGTCAGGAGGTATTTTCTTCTCTTAGATTCATATGTTCTTCTTATTCAATCGATTGTCGTCTTCCGAATTAATTCTCATCTCTGGATAGTCATTCTTTTTATAGTTTTTTCGGCTCATCTCTACTACAATCTTTAGTATAAAATACAATTCTTAACATAAAAAAAAAGTGTTAAAATTTGAAGTTCAATTTATGAATGGGATATTCCATTCATAAACAAACTTTCACGTGATATATTTTTAAAAGAAAATAAGGAAAGTTCACTTCATTACAGAAATTGAACTTTACATACCTCCCTTCAAAAATATATCTCGTGTCAAGAATTAACAAACAAATAAAAAAAAATTTAAAATTAAAACCATTATCCATTAGCGATTTTTCTGACTTCCTTTAATTTTTTCTTCTACTAAGTTCTCTCTTCCTTAGTTTTAAATGGTTACGAAGATATTTCTTTTTGTATCCTATATTTTGGAAGGATAACTTCCACCATCTTATATGTCTTATTCTTCTTTCCAAATCCGTCATGTCGAGATCTTTTAAAACATATTTTTCGTGATCACTAGTTTCCAATATCACTTTGAACTTAAACATTGATTTTTGGAATAATTTCATTAATTTGAATGATGCGTCCTCTATTTGTACGCTCTCTCTGTTACTTCTGTAGAGATTTATAAAAAATTTATGAGATTCCCTTTCTTTGAAGTGTTTCTCTCTTATAATCCCATCTTTGATTGGAACACATTTTCCAGCTATTACGGCTTCCAAGTTTACTTGCCATGATATGGCTTTCTTTTCAAAGAACTTCAAAAACTTGTAGAAAAGAATCTCTGGATATATCAATTTCTTAGGAATCTCCATATTAAAATATGTTAAAAATAAACCTGAGGAAATAAATAAAAATAAACATCAAATAAATAAGAAAGATAATAGTTATCGTCGTACACGCAAGTCGAAATACCGAACACACAACTATCATCATCATCGAAATAACCAAAAAGGAACTAGTTATTTAATCATAACCATTCCCCGGCCCTTGAGTACAATAACGCGGATCTCCCACTATTGTAGTCACCACAGTGCATAAGCAACTGTGAGCAGTTTCACATGGTGTACCCCCGAAGGTGGCATAACCATTGAAGTAGGTTCGTGTGAAAATTCCTCTGCAGAGCCATTCATGATGGATCAGGTTGTTAAGCTGACCTCAATCAAAAATTATCATCGACTGATTCTTCCTTGTGTGTTCCTCACTTACGAAATGCGTTCACGAAATACATAAAAATAAATAAAATATAATTTCTTTCCTCGAAGTTGAACTCTAAATAGACTGATTTAGAAAGTAGAATTTAAGAATCTTTGTCTCTACAATATTTCTAGAATAGTGTCTTCAGAATAAATTCTTAAATTCCCTCGTTCGTTATTTTAAATTCCATCTCTTGTTGTTTCTAATCTTCTAATCCTTCGTTGTTTACAATCCTTTTCGTTGTTAGTGTCCCACCGTCTGCTAACCAATTGTAAAATAGTTTGTATCGGACCAAATCGACTGACACCAATTGTAAAGGTGATTCTATCTTATCGTAAAGTGATTGAGATTGAGACACATTATTCGGATTCTTAGAAAATATAATTCGGCCAAAGAGTAAAAGAATCTTTAACTATATATATATATTCTCAGGGTTCTAGATTAATAAAAAAAATTATTTAAAATAATAATTATATAATATATATATATATATATATATATATATATATATATATATATATATATATATATATATATATATATATATATATATATATATATATACAGTATTTTATTCGAGTTCTTATATAAAATAAAATGTAATATATTTCAAGTTCTTAAATAACTATAAACTCTAATTAATTTTTCCGATTTTTCTTTTCCTAAGTTATTTCTTAATTTGGACCAAACTATATCGTAGGTTCTAAAGAACCGTTCAACTGAACCAGAACTTGCTGGACAGCTGTGCAGGTTTTTAACCAAGGTGATGATAAATTCTGGTTTGAGGAACCGAGAATTTTTATTTCGTAGTTCTACCATTTCCCACCAGGTTTTGGCTGTAAATTCTTCGATAAAATTATCTTCAAATAAATAGGCAGGAAAGGCTTTGGACTCCCTCCTTCAGCCTAAATTAAGCATAACTTGCCATAAAAGCAGGAAAGGTTGAGTGTAGCCATTCTTCAGCTCTTCCTTCCATTAGAGATGTCAATTTCTTTCCTGAAAAAATATTTGAATAATTTACCAAATGAATAATAATAATAATAATAGGCCACTTTTTTTATATATATATATATATATATATATATATATATATATATATATATATATAATATATATATATATATATATATATATATATATATATATATATATATATATATATTTTAAAATATGTTTTTGTTATGGTGATAAATATTAATAATATGATAATGTAATATAAATAAAAAGATCTTGATGTAATTTTGTTTTAATAATTCTTCTTGAACTTATGTTGAAGTACATCTTAAATTAGTTCTGTAATATAATATAATAATATAAATCTATCTTTAGGTAGCGTGATCGTGGTCGAGACGAAATTCTCTTCGGAGGAAGTTCCTCTGGATTCCAACCTCACTTCTGAAACGATGTAAATGCGTCCTAATTTTGTATAAGATCTAAATATCTTGTTTGTTGTAATTTGTTCTTCTCAAGATCTTCTAATTTATTCGTGAGTCTTTCATTTTAATCTTTGAAGAATTGATATTATATCTTCTTAAATGAACTTTGATGAGATGGATTTTTACCTTCACCATATAGCTAAAGGCTACTCTTGCAAGATAGCTAAGAGCTCCATATTGATGTTCTTCTCATCTGGAAAAGTTGTTACTCTGGTAGAATTCACATCTTTGATTGATCACTTAGTATTATTTCGATTCTATTTATTACTTTACAATTGAAATCATCTACGATTTGATTTCATTAAAACTAAACTTTATGAATAAAAAATCTAAATTATTAACATAATAAAATATAAAAATTTAAAGGTGTGAAATCACCTTTCGGTATATTTTTAAGAGGAAACAGAAAGTACAGTGCTTTAATAAAAATGAACTTTACATATCTCCCCTCAAAAATGTACCTAAAATTTTTATACACAAAAAAAAAATCTTCCTTTTTTTTTTTTTTTACTTCTATTTCTTCTGAAATAATCTTTTATTATTTCTTTTTCTATTTTTGTTTTTATTTATCGTCTTGTGCAGGTATTTGTTTTTGAGTCCTGTATTTTTGAATGTGATTTTCCACCAACATAGTTTTCTAACAAACAATTCTAATTTTCTTACGTTTGTTCTTTCGCTCAATTTATATTTCTTATGATCATTATCTTCTAGAATCATTCTATATTTATATTTAGACTTTTGGAAAGTTTTCATAAGCAGATATGTTATCTTCTCCATTTGTATACTTGATCTATTGTTGGTATATGCATTAATAAAGAAAAGATGCGATTCTTCCTCTTCTTTTTTAACTATTAATTCTTTCAGTTTTTCAAATTTTTGGTTCTTGATTGGGATGTTTTTATTTTCCAAGATCATTTGTAAATTTACCGGCCATGATATTCCTTCACGTTCAAAGATTTTTATAAATTTTGTAAACAATATCTCTGGATACAGAAATTTACTCATTATTTAAATTAAAGTATTTAGTCTGAAATAAAGAAGAAAAAGAAAAACATGTAGTCAATCATAAATAAACGATAAATCGGTCTTTAAGATACTAAACTTGTTTGCCTGTAATACCAAACACACTTCTGAGAAATAAAGAGCCTTAAAAAAAAATTTGATAGTCCTTTTTATCAAAGAGACTATCCCGACTCTTGAATATGAAGGGTTCGGCCGAACAACACAACATGGTCACAGTAATACTAAATATTACCGACAGTTTCGAATGACGTACCCCCGAAGGTGGCATAGTCACTGAACCGAAGTTCGCACGAAAAATTTTCTGTATAATCAACCCATCATAGACTAGGTTTTTAAGCTATCTATGAAATAATTAAGGATCCTTATAATCTTCTCATTAAAATTTATGTCATGACGAATTTCTCAACCTAAATTTCTTTCCGCTTTCTCCATGATACGATAATAAAGATTGACACATAACAGCTCTTTATCCACTTCTCTTTCAGGATTTCGCTGGAATATAAATTTGTCTAAAAGAATGAAGATGTCTTAAATTTTATCTCTGAATCAAAACGAAGTTGTCTTGTCATTCTGTTGTTTCTGCATCTTTGTAAGGGTTGTTTACGTCTCCGTAGAGGTTGTTTTGCATCTCTGTAGAGGTTGTTTGAGTCCCACCGCTATGCCTCCAATTTAAAATATTTGTTTTTGTTACGGTGAGAAATATTAATAATATGATAATGTAATATAAATAAAAAGATCTTGATGTAAGTTTCTTTTAATAATTCTTCTAGAACTTATGTTGAAGTACATCTTAAATTAGTTCTGTAATATAATATAATAATATAAATCTATCTTTAGGTAGCGTGATCGTGGTCGAGACGAAATTCTCTTCGGAGGAAGTTCCTCTGGATTCCAACCTCATACTTCTGAAACGATGTAGATGCGTCCTAATTTTGTATAAGATCTAAATATCTTCATGTTTGTTGTAATTTGTTCTTCTCAAGATCTTCTAATTTATTCGTGAGTCTTTCATTTTAATCTTTGAAGAATTGATATTATATCTTCTTAAATGAACTTTGATGAGATGGATTTTTACCTTCACCATATAGCTAAAGGCTACTCTTGCAAGATAGCTAAGAGCTCCATATTGATGTTCTTCTCATCTGGAAAAGTTGTTACTCTGGTAGAATTCACATCTTTGATTGATCACTTAGTATTATTTCGATTCTATTTATTACTTTACAATTGAAATCATCTACGATTTGATTTCATTAAAACTAAACTTTATGAAATAAAAATCTAAATTATTAACATAATAAAATATAAAAATTTAAAGGTGTGAAATCACCTTTCGGTACATTTTTAAGAGGAAACAAAAAGTACAGTTCTTTAATAAAAATTAACTTTACATATAATATATATAATATATATATATATATATATATATATATATATATATATATATATATATATATTATATATATATATATATATATATATATATATATAGGGTCAAGTAAAATAAAACGAGTTTTTTAGCAAAAGCAATTTTTTTAACTGGAAATTTACTTTTTTTAGGGTAAATAAAAATATGTCAAAACAATTTAATTTCCAATATTGAGCACACACACACACACATATATATATATATATATATATATATATATATATAATATATATATATATATATATATATATATATATATATATATATATATATATATATATATATATATATATATATATATATCACTGTAAAGCTAAAAGTTTGATATATCTCTTTAAAATTGATTCAAATAAATTCTTTCCTTTTTCGAGTACGCCACATAAACTCGCATAAATAAGATTCAAAAACTGTCCTGCAAGTACCTTTTCGTTTTTTATTCTTGTATGTAAGCAGCCCAAACACTTTCAATTCGCTGTGTATGGCAATAATTTGTTGGGTTTCCAAAATTATGGCTATGATTCACAGTAAGATGAGTAGATGAATATCCTTGAATTTTTGAAATATTTTGATAAGAAGCCCAGCAGTCGCTTATAATTGTGCTTCCTGGCTTAATATATTTTTTAACACATTCAATTAAAGTCTTTATCACTCCGGTCAGGGACAGTACAAATGAAAACTTCCAGAGTTTCCCGACAGACTCCACCAAATATCCATTGATCAGCATAATTTCTTCCTCTATTATATTTTCTTTTGGAGAAAAACGTTTCATTTATTTCAACATTCATGTTTGGACCCCCAATGGATAATGGTTTTGTTAAAAGTGAATGAGCACAAACCTATAGAATGAAAAAAAATTACGCAATATTATTAAATATCAACTTACCTAACGTAATTCAATCAAACATAATATATCGAAAAAAACTAACCTAACCTAGCCTAACCCAACCTAACGAAATGTAACAACCTAACGTAACTTAGCCTAACCCAACCCAACCTAACCTAACCTAACTAACTTAACTTAACCTGAAAAACAATAATGCGAATAAATTTGGGGGACAGCTTACCTCTCTCAAGTAGTTATTTAAATCTATAATAGTAGGTCTGCTTAAGTTCAGTTGTTTTTCAGAAAATTGGACAGTAACTTCTTCCGTCCAATAGTAAATAAATTTAACAATTATTGTAAGAGGCAAACGAGATCCTCGTAACCAACAGTCTTTCCTAATTGAAATTTTCTTTTTGCATGGTTTCTTCAGACATTGCCAGAAAAGAAAATTATGTTCACATTTCATAACCATGTTGTGTTCGTTTTCACAAATTTTAAATCCAGGGGTAACATCAAAACGTTGAAAAAATTTGGCAGCTTCCATTTCAGTTTTTACATTAGTATTAAACCACTCTATATTATACTGAATATCACACATTTTGAACTATTTAAAAAAAATATAACAACGATGGAAAAGGTAATTCGGCACAAGCTCAATTGAAGAAGCCATCTCTGAAAATGTAAAAAATACCCTAACAGTTTTCAATACATTTCAAAAAAATTAAATTTACCTTAAAACTGTTTTAATATATATATAATGTGAAGCTACAAAAGTGAAAATGAGGTTTAATTTTATATTTAATTTTACTTCGGTTTTTCATTTCTTTCTCGTTTCATTATTGTTTTTGATATACGCTGTTAATGTGATCAGTGTAATTATTGTCTTTGATATGGGCTGTGAATGTGATCAGTGTAAATATGGAGGAAGATTTTGATATTAAATGGTTTTCTATTAATATTAAATCAGAAATTGATGCGGTAAAGTTTTTTCAAAAATATAATATTATAGAAGAGAATAAACTCTGCGATTATGGACATGAAATGAAAATGAAAAACTATGCAAACAAGGTTTTGTGGGAATGTCGAAAAAAAACTTGCAGAATAACGGTTTCAGTCAAGAATGGCACTTGGTTGGAAGGTTTCCTCTCTTTCTCTTGCGAAAATTCTGACTTTTATTTATTGTTGGTCAGAAGAAATGACAACAATCAAATTTTGTGCAAATCAATTGAAAATTGCAAAGAACACAGCGATAAATTTTAATAATTACTTGCGTGAGGTAAGTATATATATATATATATATATATATATATATATATATATATATATATATATATATATATATATATATATATATATATATATATATATATATATATATATATATATATATATATATTGAGAGAGACAGACAGACAGAGAGACAGAGGAAAACGTTTGGTTTGTTTAGGTTAGGAAGATTGAAAATATTAAGTTAGGTTAAGTTAACTTAGGCTTTAGGTAGGTTAGGTTAGGTATGTTAAGATAGGATACGTTAGGTAGGTAGGTTAGGTTAGGTTAAGTTAGGTTAGTAGTAAAACAATACATGTTGTACTTCAATAATAATTTCATATTACAGGTTTGTGCTGATTCATTAATTAAGAATTCAATCTCAATTGGAGGACCAAATATGACAGTTGAGATTGATGAAACATATTTGTCAAAACGCAAATACAATAAAGGAAGATTTTTTACAGAACAATGGATATTTGGAGGAGTTTGTAGAGAGACGAAAGAAGTATTTCTATGTAGAGTACAAAATAGGAGTGAAAGCACTTTAGTGCCTTGTATAAAAAAATATATTAATAAGGGTTCAACTATTATTTCGGATTGCTGGCTTGCCTACAAAAATATTGAAAACATACCAGGTTACAATTTTAAACATTTTACTGTGAACCACAGTAAAAACTTTGTGGATCCTCAAACTGGAGCTTACACCCAAAACATAGAGGCTACATGGAGTGTACTTAAATACAAAAATAAACAACGGAAAGGTACCGTAAGACAATTAGTTGACTCATATCTTTCTGAGTTTATGTGGCGAAAAAAACAACGGGAAAAATCTATTCATCATGATATTAAAGGATATCGCTAATTTTTAATTTACTTTATCTTCTATGATTATATATATATATATATATATATATATATATATATATATATATATATATATATATATATATATATATATATATATATATATATATATATATATATATATATATATATATATATATATATATATATATATATATTAAAAAAAAAAAGACAAAAAAAAAAATTTAGTTATTATGCTTCACTATTATTGGGTTTAATAATAAATTTTCAAAAAAAGATTTTAATTTTACCCTAAATTTTCAGTTTATTTTCCACAGCTGAAAAAGGCTGCTTCAATTCGAAACTGATTTCATTTCCTGACAAAAAAAAAAAAAAAAAAAAAAAAAAAAAAAAAAAAAAAAAAAAAATATATATATATATATATATATATATATATATATATATATATATATATATATATATATATATATATATATATATATATATATATATATATATATATATAGGACCTTTAATCATACACCCCCGCATTCCAATTATTATATTAAACTAACAGAATCGAACAATGACTTAGGCTTTGACTAGTACTACTGAGTAGGATAAAAAAAAAGACAAAATATCAAATTAATTTTTTTTATTTGTATTGTTAAGTTCAAAAACAAGAAAATACATTCCTTTCTATATAAATGATAAATAAACGAAATAATAAGATATATATATATATATATATATATATATATATATATATATATATATATATATATATATATATATATATATATATATATATATATATATATATATATATATATATATATATATATATATATATATATATAATATATAATAAAATTAAACATGTTTAAATTCCGAAATACATTTAAGCATACATTTAAACAAATCTTGACCCTGAAATTTTTTTCTCCAAACAAATTCGCACAAATACGAATCTAACATGTGACGATGTGTACCACAATGTTTTTTATTTCTAAGTTTTAATAAAAACCATGTACTTTCAATGGTCTGAGTATGGGCATATGTAACAGGATCAACAAAATTTTGGCTATGATTTACTGTCTTATGTTTATAATTAAATCCAGGTAATTTTGCAATATTTTTATACGAAGCAAAACAATCAGAAATTATTGTGGTGTTAGGTTTAATCTTATCTTTAATACATTCTAGTAGTGTTTCTTCTTTTCTATTAGGAACAGCAAACAGAAATACTTCCTTACTCTCCCTACATATACCACCAAAAACCCATTGCTCCGGTAAAATTCTCCCTCGCTGATTCTTTCTTTTACTGAAGTATGTTTCGTCAATCTCAACAGTCATATTTGTTCCACCAATGGAATCACTGTTATTAATTACATAATAAGCACACACCTAATGAAAAAGAAAGTATTATACGTAAAAACACTTTTGTAATTATAAATATAATTGCGTTAATTTAATGAAACAATACCTAATTAAACTTAAATATTTAACATAAACTAACCAAACCTAACCAAACTTAATTTAACTTAACATAAGCAAAATACCTAAAGTTTACCTAACCTAACTTAACTTAACCTAACCTAACTTAATCTAACCTAACATAAGCCTAACCTAACCTAACCTAACCTAACCTAACCTAACCTAACCTAACTTAACCTAACCTAACTTAATCTAACCTAACATAAGCAACTTACCTTACCTAACCTAACTTAACTTAACCTAACCTAACCTAACCTAACCTAACAACCTTACGTAAGCTTACCAAACCTGAGAGAGAATAAAAAAGTATATAAATAAACTAACCTCACGAATAAAATTATTATAGTCCACTGCTGAGCGCGCACTAATATTTAATTCTTCTTTACAGAACTTCACAGATGTTTTTTCTTTACACCAACAATAGATAAATAGAAGTATGTCTCTCAAAGGTAACCTAGAACCTTCTAACCATGTATCTTTACGAACAGATATTTCGTACCTGCAAATTTTTTTATTACATTTCCAAAACATGTAGTTTGTGTTATTTTTGCACTTTAAATGCATGCAATGGTTATTTTTACATATTTTATTTTTAGGAATAACATTATATTGTTGAAAAACTTTGCAAGCGTCAATTTCGCTTTTAATACATTCACGAAATGTTATTAAATTAAATAATGACGACATGATTAAAAACTACTTACACCGTACCAAATAAAGCACCTACTAAACTCACTAACATAAAAAATACGAAAAAGAACGGCATAATTAAACATTTCTAAACTTTCTAAACTTCACATCTTAATTCTTACATAATAAATACGAAAGAAAAACAACTTGTCCGATTTCATTGTTTCATTTTAAAAATAGGAATGCGGGGTTATATGATAAAAGGCCCTATATATATATATATATATATATATATATATATATATATATATATATATATATATATATATATATATATATATATATATATATATATATATATATATATATATATATATATATATATATATATATATTATATATATATACGTAAATGTTGAAGCTCAATAATAAATATAAAGTTTACTTTCTGTTTAAAATTTCATTTATGAATTTATTTTAAAATATAAAAAAATTTTTATTTAAAAAAAAAAAAAAAAAAAAAAAAAAAAAAAAAAAAAAAAAAAAAA
>SEYY01005879.1:0-20000 GCA_009176605.1 Armadillidium nasatum | reverse complement strand
GGTTTATTTTGAAGTTACAAAATTTCCCTAAAACTAGATTCCCATTATGAATGAGAACACAAAAAACGTTGTTAAGCGATTTTGAACAAGCTAGAGCTACTTGCTCTTATAACTCGTAACTCGTTAGAAACAAAATTGAAATGTAAGTGTTTTTTAATAATTAAATCAACCTCGTCGACAAGATCTTCCAGAACGTAAAGTATAACTAATTAATAGCCTGTCTTTGACTATTAATTGTTTTATTTAGATATTAGGACTTTGAATTTGGGCTCTGATTGCTATTTTGGAACTTTGACAGTGACAGTCTACTCTTTATTTTTGATTTTTATTGTTTGATTTTAATTAGCAAAAGAGTAGGCTTATTAGGCATTCTATGGAGTTTAAAAATTGACTTATGTTGACATTTAACTGTTTAATTAAAGTTCTAAGTTGTAACTGGAGTTAAGATTTATTGCCCTGATGTTTAATATTTGGCAATTGTTCAGTTAAGAGAGGTTAGGTTTATCTTTTAAAATACTTACTAAAATTTAAATAAAGTCTTAAACATTAATAAGGCGCTTCTTCCTAAAGAACTTTTTTATGGAAAAAGGTACCTAAAAGTTATGCTTAAAATTTGGCTAGAAGATTATATTAATATTTGGTGAGTAACTTTAGATTTTATTACTTATAATTACTATTTTCTTTAGGCTAATATATCTAAATTTGGTTTGTTACTTTTTAAAGAATTTTTAGGACAGACAGTCACATTACTGTCTTATTCTTCGAGATTTCTGTTTATAAGCAAATCGCAACAATATAAAAAGCTTGTTAAATATCGAGAAAAAATAGATCCAATGACGTCACTTAGTTAAGAAAATAAAATAGTTCCACGGTTTATAATTCAGATTAGGACTTGGAAACAATACATTCAAAGAAAGGGTATGGCGTCACATGAATTATGGTAGGGACGTTACAAACATAAAATCTTATGAATATAAAAACTCGAATACATAATAATACTGAAAATGTATGACATCACAATATTTACATTCGTTTTGGATGTATATATATATATATATATATATATATATATATATATATATATTATATATATATATATATATATATATATATAATATATAATATATATATATATATATATATATGCTTAGGTGTAGATTGTTTCTGAGTTTCGATATTTTTTATATCGATATTTTATTTTAATCGATATCCTTTTTACAGAAATTTTAGTTTACGTTTCACTGAGATTGTGATAGGTAGTTTAAATAATGAATCTTAATATATATATATATATATATATATATATATATATATATATATATATATATATATATATATATATATATATATATATATATATATATATATATATATATATATATATATATAATGTTTGTATTTGTGCTGTAATACGGCAGTAGGCTTGTATGTCGCGGCAACGTTCTTGTATAGGTTAGGTCTCTTTTACGGCAACTTCGGTCGTTCAGGTTATGATAAGTCGAACTAAGTACGCTAGAAAAGTAAGTAATAATAATTGTGTGTATGTGTGGTGCAATAGGGCCGTAGGCCTGCATCTCGCGGCAACGTTCTTGTATAGGTTAGGCCTCTTTTACGGCAACTTCGGTAGTTAAGGTTATGATAAGTCGAACTAAGTACGCTAGAAAACTATAAAGAATTAGAATAATAGGCATACATGAAATGAAAACTAAATAATAATAACACAAATATCAAAAAAATTGAATTGGCATATCGATGTTTCGATATATCGATATTTTCGAATATCGATATTTTCTAGAAATCAAAACTCAGAAACAATCTACACCTTTACCATATATATATATATATATATATATATATATATATATATATATATATATATATATATATATATATATATATATATATATATATATATATATATATTATATATATGTATATATATATTTGTATATGTATAGGGGGAGGACGTAGCGCCGTCCGAAGCGATGCAAGTACCCCCCATTGGGCATAACCCACGGAGTGATAGGATGGGCTAGACTATTCTGTTTCACTCCGTTGCCCTTTGGTTCGTTCCTTTTCGCGTTTCACCTTCTCAGGGGGTTCTCTAGCGTACCCCCGCCTCACACTGGAGTGTCTATGCTCCAACTACCTCTCCACCCCAATTCTTCACATGTTCCCACATTTTACATGCACTTACTCTTACATTACCTAAAACAAAACAAAATAAAATGGCGAAATCAACAGCTGCCTCGGAGATGCTTAGAGGAGCGGCATCAAAAGAATGCCCCTCAACCTCCACCCCTCACCCCATCATCACTTGGGAGTTGGCGGCCTCCGATGATGGGGATGGTGCCGCCATGACCCGGCGTCCGGCTTGCCCCGATGCACGGTCTTCTTTTTTCATTAATTTCTGCAACATTCGCGGTCTTTTTTCTAATTTCCCCTTTCTCGAACACCATCTCTCTTCTTCTAAACCTCATCTCTTATTTCTAACCGAAACTCAGGTGCTTGAGTGTGCTGACAGCAAACCTTATTCTGTTACCTCCTACTGTCTCTATCCTCAATTTTCAGCCAAAGGCGGTTGTTGTGCATATGTGCGCAACGATGTTATTTTCTCTCGTGTCTCTGATTTGGAGTCTCATGAATTTTCTACCTTATGGCTTAAGCTCTCTTGCAATTCTACTACTAAATTTATTTGTTCTGTCTATTTATTCTTCGACTATTTAAGCTCCAAAATAGAGCACATTCTATCCTCTTCTCCTTTCTTTGAAATCATCATTTTAGGTGATTTCAATGTTCATCACCGCCAATGGCTTTCCTCTAGTTCTCAATCTCCAGCCGGTGAACTCGCCTTCAACTTTTCTATCCAGAACAACCTTGAGCAGCTGGTACAAATCCCTACCCGTATCCCTGACCGTCTTGGTGATGAACCCAACATACTTGATCTTTTCTTAACCTCTAATCCTTCTCCTTATACTGTTAAACTCTTTCCTCCTCTGGGTTCATCCGATCACCTTCTTATTTCCGTATCTTGTTCTGTCTCTTCAAGTCTTCCGCAAAAACGGCCCCCGCCTTCGGCGAGGAGACGTCTGTGGCACTTCGGTGTGCTAACTGGTCAGACTTGCGGTTGTACTTCTCTGATTTCCCATGGAATGATTATTGCTTTCGTGGGAGGGGTCCCTCGGAGTGTGCCGAGCGTATAACCGAGGTGATTCTCTCTGGCATGGAAGCGTACATTCCATATTCTTTCCCTTCTACTAAACCTAACAAACCTTGGTTTAACTCTGCTTGTTCTCGCGCTATCCGCCGTAGGGATACTGCCTTCAGAGATTACCGTCGTCTTCAAACTCCTGAAACTCATGCTACCTATATTTCATCCCGGAATCGTGCAAAATCTATTCTTCGAGATACCAAAAACTCTTTTCTCCTCCGCAAGTGCAATAATCTTTCTGGTTCTTCTTCATCTCGCCCTTTCTGGCATTTCGCAAAAAATGTCAACTCTAACTTTGCTTCTTCCTCTTTCCCTCCTCTAGTCTCTTCTGATGGCACAACTGCCATTTTACCTTCTACTAAAGCTGAACTCTTCGCCCAAACTTTTGCCTCTAACTCTACCTTAGACGATTCCGGAGCTATTCCTCCTCCTACAACCCCCTCCAACTCATTTATGCCTAACATTGTAATTTCTTCTAAAGATGTCATTTCTGCTCTCTCTGAGCTTAACACTAAGAAGGCGTATGGTCCTGATGGTATTCCTCCTGCGGTTCTCAAAACTTGTGCTTCTGAGCTTGCACCCTGCCTTGGTAAACTATTTCGTCTTTGCCTTTCTACTTCGATCTTCCCTTCTTGTTGGAAACGTGCGCTCATTCAACCTATACCGAAGAAGGGGGACCCTTCTCAACCCTCTAACTATCGTCCAATTTCTTTAACCTCCGTTCTTTCTAAAGTTTTCGAATCTATCCTTAACAGGAAGATTTGGAAACATCTCAATTCTTCCAATCTTATCTCTGATCGCCAGTATGGCTTTCGTAAAGGACGTTCTACTGGTGATCTTCTTTCCCTACTTTCTGACTCTTGGTCCTCCGCTCTTCGGGGTTTCGGTGAATCTTTCGCTGTGGCGCTAGACATATCGAAAGCTTTCGATAGAGTCTGGCACAAAGCTTTGATTTCCAAACTTCCCTCTTTCGGAATCTATCCTTCTCTCTGTGACCTCCTATCTAATTTCCTTTCTGGTCGTTCTATAGCAGCTGTTGTAGACGGAGACCGCTCCTCCTATAAATCTATAAATAGTGGTGCTCCTCAAGGATCTGTCCTTTCTCCAACTCTTTTTCTAATTTTCATCAATGATCTTCTCTCTATTACTTCGTCTCCTATACACTCCTATGCCGATGACTCCACCCTTCATTATTCCTTTCAATTTGAAAGACGTCCCTCCCAACAGCAGTTATTAGACGCAAGAAGGATTGCCTTGGAGCAACTAACCTCTGATCTATCTCTCATTTCAAATTGGGGCAGAGAAAACATGGTCGTTTTCAATGCCTCAAAAACTCAATTCCTCCATCTTTCTACTCGACACAATCTTCCACACAACTATGACATCTTCTTCGAAAACACTCAACTCAAACCTTCATCTGTTCTCAATATTCTCGGTGTTTCTTTTTCTCGTGATCTTTCTTGGAAAGATCACATTATTTCTCTCTCTAAACAAGCTTCTAAGAGGTTGGGTGTTCTGTGGCGCCTTCGTATTTTTTTTACGCCACCCCAGTTGCTTGCTCTGTATAGGGGTGTTGTTCGCCCCTGTATGGAGTACGCCTCGCATATCTGGGGTGGGTCCACACATACAGCTCATCTTGAAAAGGTGGAGTCTAGGGCTTTTCTCGTCAACAATTCTCCTGCTCTTACTAACTTTCTCCAAGCTCTTTCTTCCCGTCGAATTGTTGCGTCACTCTCTCTATACTATCGCTATTACAACGGACATTGATCTTCTGAACTCTCACGTCGCATATCTCCTCCACTGAGAAGGGCTAGTGCGACACGTCTTTCTACACAGTCTCATCCTTTCTCTGTCCAACTCTCCGACCCCAGACTTAACCGCTATGCTCAATCTTACATGTACTCTACTGGTAAAGTCTGGAACACACTTCCTTTATCTGTTTTCCCAACTTCCTTTGACTTGCACACTTTTAAACGCAGTGTATCGGGTCACGTCGGCCATTAGCGACCCCGAATCCGATTGCTTCCCAACTCCGGTGGATATTGGTAGGCCTTGGGCCTTTGCCCACCGGAGGAGACATAAATATATATATATATATATATATATATATATATATATATATATATATATATATATATATATATATATATATATATATATATATATATATATATATATATTCAAGCGAGTTTGTACATGTAGACATGTATATATGTATGTATGTACCCTTGTATGTAGATATGTGTGTGTATGTGTGTGCGTGTGCGTGTGCGTGTGCGTGTGGAAGGTTATTAGGTTGTAAGTGTATTTGGTTATGGTTATGGAAAAATAATGTATGAAATATATATTGAAGGAAGTTAGGTCAAATGTTTAGGTTGGTAGTCTTTGATAAGGAAGATTATGACCGGTGTTGAAGTTATTATTTGTTCATAGGGCTGTATCGTCCGTAAGGTTAGAAATGATATAGCTATTGAGAGGTAGTCATCTATGGGATGGAAATAGAGCTAGGTTAAATTTAGGATAGTTTGGAAATGTTATGTAGACATTGAAGCAATATTTTCGTTGAGTCGTCATGAAGTTAACAATCTATGTATTTCTCGAGTGAGTGAACCTTTGTGAAATAATATTTTTTCTTGAAGACTTGAACGCTAAGGTGGGAAGAATAGAAGAAATAGAAATAGAGTACCTACTAACAATGTTATATAAAAGTATGAAAAATGTTAAAAGCGATAGATGATTATTGTAGTCCTGAAAATTATGCCCTAGTCGTGAATATATAGTTTAAAGTCCCATTCGTAACATCTGTAAATGGATGAATAATATAATGTTTGTGTGGCAGCTTACTTTATTAAATAAATATGAGGATCCGAAGACATATTGTTGACTTGAACGCTAAGGTGGGAAGAATAGAAGAAATAGAAATAGAGTACCTACTAACAATGTTATATAAAAGTATGAAAAATGTTAAAAGCGATAGATGATTATTGTAGTCCTGAAAATTATGCACTAGTCGTGAATATATAGTTTAAAGTCCCATTCGTAACATCTGTAAAATGGATGAATAATATAATGTTTGTGTGGCAGCTTACTTTATTAAATAAATATGAGGATCCGAAGACATATTGTACTAAGGTTAGGTTATGTTACACCTGGAAAGGTTACATTTGTAAATCAAACAATATTGATTTGATTAGTAAGACCTTTAAAGTCAAATTTGTTAGGTTGTTAGGTTGTTGTGGTTAGGGGTGGTATGGTTAAAATATATCATCTTGAAAATATAAAATGTACATTTCTTGAAACATGAGATAGCGAGGTAATGCTGAATTTTGTATATTACTTATAAAACACGCTTCGTATGTTTTGTGAAACATGTCGAAACACTGCTAACTTTGTATTTACCTACACTCTCATACCGAAACATATAAATTACTATCAAAATTATTGGTATATTAGTATAATTATATAATTTCTGCGTAATGTATGCTCATGTTTAATGTATCCTACTGTCTATATTGGTGTATTTCCTGTAATTACTGTATAAGTGTCAATGATCGATTTATGTTAAAAATGCTTGATATATTTAATGATAGTACATGAAAATAACTGTTTTTTCATGTTTAATATGAAATATTTATCTCGTATTTGAAATATTCTAACTTGAGAATGCATGAATAGCTAATATTAATAAAAAAAATACCGCTCTTAACAGTTCAATACATGAAAAAAATTGTTTTTTCATGTTTAATATGAAATATTTGCCTCGTATTTGAAATATGTTAACTTGAAAATGAAAGAATAAGGATTGTTGATTATGATTGGTTAGATTGGTTAGAATGTTGTTTAGGATAAAACACCATAGAAAAATTAAGAAATGTGTCAGTCGAAGGTGTGTTTTTGTATTCTTAATATATTAGTAGGACTTACTGTATCATGAAAGGTATGTTGAAAGCAAATATATTGTAAAATTTAGTTTATTAAATAAATAAGTTTAAGTAAAATTCTGAAATTTATAGTTATAGATACAGTTAATATGAAAATCTTTGTTAAGTTTAGAAAGACTAAATATAAGGATGTCACTTATCTGTGAATAATTTGGAAAGCATGAAAATGTGTATGGGCATCTATGTTTTCGTTATTGTTTGTGTTCTCTGAAGATACTTTCGTTAGTATGTTTATATGCAGCATGCTATATCAGATGTTTGATGAAATAAAAGAAGTAAAATTAAATATTTTAAAAGAAAAATGCTACTAAAATAAATGTTTCGAAGTTCTAAACAGTGTAAGATAGTTTTTAAAAGAGTCAAACGTTAAGAAAATAGACGAAGTGGGGCAAATATAAAAGTTTATACGAAATAGTTATACTGAATGCTGGTACCATTTGAAAGTAAGTTATAAGTTATTAGTTTTAGTAAGAATAAGTTATTAGTTTGCTTAACCTCAGTATTGATGATGCTGCATGTATATTGACCAGAGTTGCTAAATTTGAGAATTCCTATGTTTGATGTCGACCGAAGCCTTAGTATGAATACTTGTATTTTCGATATTTTGGCTTCTAAAGCGTGTTAGTTTGTGAAGCCCCTTATGAGAGTAGATGGAAAGCGAAAATGCAAAGTTTTTACGAGTTAGTTATATAGGTAGAATTGAATATTCTTATGTTTGATGTCAGAATTCTTAGTATGGGTGTTTGTATTGCCTATGTAAAAGTATGCTAAATAAATGAAATGTATATATGGATGATGAGTTACGACAAGTGTTGATGAGGATTCAGTCTTTATCACGAGAAATCGTCCAAATATTCAGGGAAAGCAAGATAAAGGGTAATTAGCATATGAAAAAGTATGGAGTTTACCATCTTTCGGTGTTAAGTATATCGGTTCTTGATTTGATCTAGTGTAAAGGGATCAAATATATAAGTTCATTTTGGTGAAAATTAATCATAATAATAAAATGAAGGAGGAGTTATGGTACATATTAGTAAGGATGTTGTCCGAAAACAAAGCATGAGTACATGTATTGTTAATATATTGGCAACTAAAGCAGGTTAGTTTATGAAGACCCTTAAGAAAATAGATGAAGTGTGAAAATACAAAGTTTTTACGGGTTCGTTATATTGAATGTTGACACCGTTCGAAAGTAAATTAATAAGTTATTAATTTGCTTAACCTCGATATTAATAACGTTGCATATATATTGACTAGGATTCGAGAATTCCTATGCTTGATGCTGTCCGTAACCTTAGTATGAATGTTTATGTTGTTGATATATTGGGAACTTAAGCAAGATAGGTTATAAAGAACCATAAGGAAATAGATGGAGTGTGAAAATACAAAGTTTTTACGAGAAAGTTGTATTGAATCTTGGTGTCATTCGGAAGTAAATGAATTATTATTAGTTTTCCTACCCTTGATAGTGGTAGATTTGGATATTGTTATGTTTGATGTTGTCCGAAACCTTAGTATGAATGCTTGTGTTGTTGATATATTAGAATCTAAAGCATGTTAGGGTATACGATATTGGTAGAATTGGGTATTCATATGTTTGATGCTGTCTGAAACCTAGTATGAATGCTCGTACTGTTGATGTAATGGCATCTAAAGCAGATTAATTATGAAGATCCATAAGAAAATAGAGTATGTGTGAAAATACAAAGTTTTTACGAGTTAGTTATATTGAATATTGGTATCATTCGAAAGTAAATGAATAAGTTATTAGTTTTCCTGCTCTCGATATTGGTAGATTTTGGTATTCTTATGATTAATGCTGATAGAAATCTTAGTATGAGTTTTTGTATATATTCAAGTAAAAGTATGGTCAATAAATGAAATGTATATATGGAGGTTGCGTTACGACGAGTGCTGGTGATGATTCGGTCTTTATCATGAGAAATCAGCTAAATATTTAGTGAAAACAGGATAAAGGGTATTTAGCATATAAAGAAATATGGATTTTAGCATCTTTCGGGGTAAAGTATGTCGGCTCATGTTAGGGTTCGAGTGTAATGGGATCCAAAATATAAGGTCATATTGATGAAAATTAATAATAATAATAATATAATGATAATAATAATAATAATAATAATAATAATAATAATAATAATAATAATAATAATAATAATAATAATAATAATAATATTAATAATGATAATTAAGTTCTTTTTGGCACTTTGTGTTTTGAATTTAGTGTTTTTATGACTTAGGTATTTTTGTGATTTGTATGCTTGGTTTTGGTTATTTTGTGAACTATGATGATGAAATTAAGTGAATTGTGCATTTTGATTAATTTAGCTTGGTGTTTTTGGGGTTTGTAGTGCTAGTAGTAAGTTTTTTTTTTTTTTTTTATAGTTTTGTCTTTGAATTTGGTGTTTTTTGACTTGTGATGATAGAGTTAAGTGAGTTATGTGGTTTACGTGCATGGGAATGATGTTTTTGTGACCTGCGGTGATGGAGATAAGTGAATTTTGTATTCTATATGCTTAAGTCTGATTTTTGCATCGCTTTTGGTGCTGGAGTTATGTATTCATTTTTGTGATTTGTGTGCTTTAAATTTGTTGTTTCTATGGTTTGTGATGAAGAAGATAAGTGCTTTATGTGATTATGTTTTAGAATTTGGTGTTTTTGTGACCTGTTGATGAAATTAGGTTAGTTTTGTGTTTATGTATTTTGGTATGGTGTTTTGTGCACAGTGATGCTGCAGATAGGTGATTTTGTGTTTTTTTTTATTTTTCATTTTGTGCTTATGGGGCTGTGTGTGTTTTGCATTTTTGTGGTTATGTTTGGTGTGTGCGCGTGTGTGCATATGTTTGCGTGTATCTGTGTGCATGTGCTTGTGTGTGCATGTATGTGTGTATGTCTGGCTGTATTTGATGATTACGTGATTTGTACTTGCGTGCTTATGTGATTTTAGGGATTTTTTTTTGTGTATGCATTCTTGTGCGTATATGTGTGTGTATGTGTGTACGTATGTGTGTGCGTGTATCTATATGCATGTGGGTATGTATATGCGATTGTGTGAATCAATTTGGTGTTTTTGTGACGTTAATGTTTTCAGTGTTTTGAGTGTTTTGAATGCTTTCTTAAATGTTTTTTTTCTATATACATTCGGTACGTGTGTGTACGTGTGTGTGTGTGTGTGTGCATATATGTGATTGTGTGAATGAATTTCGTACTTTTGTGACTTGTGTTAGTGTTTTGAATGATTTTTAAATTTTTTTTGTATGCATTCGTGTGCGCATGAGTGTGTGTGCGTGTGTGCATATATGTGATTTTGTGATGAATTTGGTGCTTTTGTGACTTGTGTTAGTGTTTTCAGTGTTTTGCGTGTTTTGAATGCTTTTTTTATATTTTTTTTCAATTTTTTTTAAATATTTTAATTTTTTTTATTTTTCATTGAATTTTTTTTATATTTTTTTTTTTTTAAATATTTTATTTTTTTTTATTTTTCATTTTTTAAATTTCTTTTATTATTTTTTATTTTTTGGTTTTTTTATTTTTTTAAATTTTTATTTTTTTTTATTTTTTATTTTTTTCCGATTAATCGATCGATATGTCCTTCGATATATCGTTCGTCCCTTAAAAACTGCCCAGGTTAGAGCGAGAAAATCGTTAGTTAAAACTAAAAATCCTCGATTAATCGATCGATATATCGTTCGATTAGTCGGCAGATATTTCGTTCAAAATATCATTCGAGTCTAAAAACAACTTGTTTCTGAAATTGTAAAACCGGATGACTGTCTGAAAAACCGGACTAAAATCGGTCATAACCCGGATGGGCGACTAAAAATCGGAAAAAACTGAAAAAATTTGTTACAGTTCCGAAATTTTTTGCTAAAATTGTGGAAATTCGCCTCGAAAACCTCTTATCTGGTTTAAAAACCGGACTAAAATCCCGAAAATCCGGTTAAAATCGGGAAAAGGCGATTTGGAAAACCGGTTCTTATCGATAGTGCGGTCCTTACTATATATATATATATATATATATATATATATATATATATATATATATATATATATATATATATATATATATATATATATATATATATATATATATATATATATATATATATATATATATATATATCTCCCCCTCTCTCTCTCTCTCTCTCTCTCTCTCTCTCTCTCTCTCTCTCTCTCTCTCTCTCTCTCTCTCTCTCTCTCTCTCTCTCTCTCTCTCTCTCTCTCTCTCTCTCTCTCTCTCTCTCTCTGTCTCTCTCTCTCTCTCTCTGTCTCTCTCTCTCTCTTCTCCTCTATATATATATATATATATATATATATATATATATATATATATATATATATATATATATATATATATATATATATATATATATATATATATATATATATATATATATATATATATATATATATATATATATATATATATATATATATATATATATGTATATATATAATATATATATATATATATATATATATATATATATATATATATATATATATATATATATATATATATATATATATATATATATATATATATATATATATATATATATATATATATATATATATATATATATATATATATATATATATATATATATATATATATATATATATATATATATATATATATATATATATATATATATATATATATATATATATATATATATATATATATATTACAACCTTTCCCACAATCGTGGAGTGGTATCTATCGCAGGCCACATTCATCCAAACACTCACCCCTTCACCAATCTTTTCCATTCATTCCTATCTTCTGTCAACCACACATATTCTCCCAATTCAACCCTCTATCCCTTAACAGCTCCTTGACATTACTCATTCAACTTCCTCTCGGTCTCCCCCTATCTCTTACACCCTCCACTTCTGAAACAAATACCTTTTTAGCCATTCTCTCTTCATTCATGATACAAACATGTCCAAACAACCTCAGCATACTTTGTTCAGCTCTCTCAAGACAAGATCTTTCTCCATCCACACATTTCTTTAATTCTAACATTCCTGACTCTTTCTCTTCGAAAACTCCAATTTTTTTCCTCTTTCTAGAGTTCAACCTCCATCCTTCACTCCCATACCTAGCCATCGGTATACAGCTTCCCTCAAACATTCTCACCTTCACCTCCCTTGGTAACCTTCCTCTATCCGAAATATCCCTCAAACTACCTAACACCTTCTCCCCTTCTCTTATTCTATGACCAACTTCATCACTCATACTTACATCAGCCTCTCCAAAAATCACCCCCCGAATACTTAAATACAGCGACTATCTCCAATTTCCCCCTACCTACTTTAATTTGTAAATCATCTACCTCAACCACACCCCTCTCCCCTCCCTCACTATTTTTCATTCACAGCACTTTACTCTTACACGTTTTTACTCTTAAGTCCAATCATCACAACCCTTTACAATTTCATCCACCAATACTTTCAAATTTTAATTTGTTTGAGACAAAAGAACCACATCATCCGCATACATCAACACATTTGCATCCCACATACCATCATGTTCCCTCATTCTCACCCCTTTCCCTGTCCTATCCATTTTACTAACCACTTTATTAATAAATAAATTAAATAACCCCAGAGACATTACACAACCCTGTCTCAGACCATTATTTACATAAAAAAAACTCAGTCTCCATTCTGTTCACTCTCACACATGCCCTGCTATTTCGATATAAAGCTCTAATACCTTCCCGTACTTTCTCCTCAATATCATACTCATTCAGGACCTCCCACAGTTTATTCCTCTCTACCCTTTCGTAAGCTTTTTCCAGATCCATAAAGCACATGTACGCATCCATCTTTTTATCTCTATTTTTCTCTTCAATCATTCTTAATGTAAAAACCCGATCCATACAACCCCTTCCTTCTCTGAAACCTCCCTGTTTCTGAACTATTAACCCATCCATCCCTACCCTATTCAGTAAAATTCTTCCATGCACTTTCCCCACAACGCTAAGTAAACTTATTCCCCTATAACTCCCACACTCAAACTTATCACCCTTACCTTTATACAAAGGAACCACCCATGCATCCTGCCAATCTTGTGGTACCACACCTGTTGTCAAACATAAATTAAATAATCTTAACATCCACTCTACCACACTCATACCCCCTTCCAACAGAATCTCCCCACTTATTCCATCCAAACCCATAGATTTACCTCTTTTCACCTTTCTCAAAGTTTTACCTATTTCTTCTATAAGGATTCCCCCCTCAGACTCATCCACCATCCCTCCCCTATCCCTCATCGCAGCCACACTCCTACTTCCCCTCACATTTAACAACCTACTAAAATATTCCATCCATCTTGCTACAACCTCCTTTTCTTCCTGTCTTATTTCTTCGTCTAAGCCCTTTATCCCCTCTCCTCTCACCTTCCCTTTATTCCTTACCTTATTCACCTCCTTCCAAAGCATCTTATTCCTTTCTCTAAATCCTGTTGCAAATATTTATTATATTTTCAACCAAGAGATATAAATTGAATAAAAACTTTAAATTTTCCAGTATAGTCATATGAAATACCGTATCAAAATTTCTTTTCTATAAAATTGTGTGCGTATGTAAATACGTACGTGTATGTATTCCCATGTATGTCATCGAAAATTCTTTACATTCCAACAGACTCCGTTTGTAACGGGACCTTTGAGTTGCTAATTTGTCTTTTATTGAAACTTTCATATTTTTCGATTAAGAATATAAATATTTCTCATCCTTCTAATAAAAAATCATTAAATATATACAATGATTTAATAACATCTTACTATTGAAAAAAAGAGTAATGAATTAAGATTTTAAATAAACAAAATTATTTGTCTAGCAATAATTGGAAATCATCGCATTGTTAGCGAGTCGAAAGACATAGGGTTACCAATTGTTCCTATTTTTCCTTTCAAAAATTATTTCATGAACTATAAAATAAAAATATCTAACATTTCAATAATTGTTTTATTTTTTATATATATAAACCAGGATTTATTTATCTTTTGGAGATTGTTATGGAGAAGAAACAGTTGCTGAACAAATATTTGTAGTTTACTATAATAACAGAAAAGTTGGTAAACTTGATCAAGAAATTTAACGACCTTATCTGTGTTTCATTGACAATTATATTGAGTTTTTTTTTAAATGGTTTAGAAGCATTTTTTCTAAGCAATAAAAAATATAATAGAACAAATAAAAATTACATTTAAAATATTTTAAGCACATATAGCTATATACTAGTTTTAATGATTATAAAGCTTTAATTTGCTTTCAAGATTGTGACACCTTTCAACAATATATAGTAAAACATACTAAATACTTTGGATACTGACAGCTGTTTCAAGTTTGAATTGAAATATTGGAAGAAATCATGGAAAATTGATTTCTTTAGATATATGGAAGCTTTATGTTGTGATTTACTCTTGTTTGAATAAATTATAAAACGGAATAAAACACAGATCTCCTGTTAAATAATTTTCATATTTACTTAGTAAAAATAGATTGCCTTTCGGTTAACAAGTGGAGTATAAAAAACCAAAAATTTGCATATTCGTGGCACTTTGACAAGCTCTTTCGTTTTAAGAGGATGTTGAAGTTTTAGATTGCAATAAGTAAGAAACTCTAGATTCCCTCCTTATTTTAAAACTAATGCGTTTATTGAGTTTCTTTAAATATAATAAATTTTTTTTGAATTGCAATCAAAATTAATATTTTCTTTAATATTTTTGCAAGGTTGTTTTAAACTTTTGCAAACCTATTTTAGGTTTAGAACTAATTTCAATTAGAGGAAGCTTTAAGCTAAGGGTTGAATTATTACTTTTTTTTTTATAGAATAATTCAACGGAAATATAAAATTACTTTGCTCTTAATAGTTAAATTCTATAGCTAGATTTATCTGACATGCCCCATCCATGGTAAGTTTATGAAGAGAATTGTCAGATTCCTTTCTCTGAAATTTAATTCTGAAGTTGATATTTCTTTTGGAGATTTTCAAGCTTTAGGAAAAGTGAAAATTGTTAAATTTTAACTTTTCTGGTGAGTACGAGAAAGATGTCTCCATTAGAGAATTAACTTAGTATTTCTCACATTTAGTTTGATTTCCTGATGCGAAGTTTCAATTAACTGAGTTTTGTCTTTAACATTGAAATTTCCTAGGTCTAAAAAAGATCACACTAAATCTCCATTTCAAGATTTTTACTTTATTTTTATTTCAGATTTGGGGTAGAAACGACATAGTTAGGATTTCTGTTTTTTCAAGTCCTGTATACCTTCTACTACCCTATTTTTCGGTGAAACTTAAAATACCTTCTCAAATATTTAAAAAAAAGTCAATCATAGTTTTGCATACAACATTATGCTACACAGTTAGTATTTTTTCATTTTTTGTTTTTAGAAACATAAAAACTTGTAAATAAAAAGGCTACATTTATTTATTTTATTTTATTAATAGCATTTCATTATTGACTTAAATTTTGGTAAATAAAATAAATCTACTTATTTAAAAAATCCACAACAGATTAGTGGATTTTGGGTGTAAATTAATTTTTTTGGTGAATAAATTTAAGAGTCTTAAATAAATGAAATATGACTCTTTAATAAATAATTTAGTTATTATTACTAAGGTTGAAATAGTTCTACTATATTATTTAGTTGTATATATTTTGACACTTTAATTATTTATTATATATTATTTTATATATATTTATTTATTAAATATTTGTTATATTACTTATATTTTTTGGTGTCTATTTAAATGCATTACTGTTTACATATTTCATATTAAAGTAACTTCAACAACATTTGAATATATATATATTTTTTTTATAGATCAATTACAAAAGAAACATGAAAAGAACATGAAAACTTATTCTTTCTTTAAATCTCTTACTTCCTTCAGTACTGAAGGTTTGTCTCTTCATTTAATTTCCTGATAAGCCATTCTTAAATATATCTGTGAAACAGGTGCATTATTCTTTTGAGATGGTTTATCTTGAAAGGAGAGGGTAGGAAGGCTAAAGTTTAAATTTAAATTAATTATTTATTTCCCAGAACAACACACATTACTTTTGTGTGGACCCAACCTTTGGCTATTTCCCTTAATATCTTAGGAAGTGGATCCTTCTGATAAAGGAGTTAAGGGAATAAGGAGAATGTGGACAAATGAGATCCCAGAGTTGCTAATTCTCCTCTTCGTATTTAATTAACAAATCCTATAAAAATACAGTCCACTAACCCATTAAATACGAATGAGTGTATATTTTTATTTATTTATATTTCATATTATTATTTCAATATTTTCACCCTTCTCATTTGGGAATTAACTAGGTTAGGAGAGTAACAGAAAAAGATTGAATTTATTTTAGTCCTGTTGTTTTTCTACCATTTAGTTAATTTTATTTCCTATTTACCACAAATCTCTCCACCATTTTATTACCCCGTTTTATATCTGCTCTTTCTTTTGCTCTTCTTACCTCTCTTTTAGCAATCCTCTTTTTATCTTTAGAAGCTTCCCATTCCTCTATCCTATTTGTACCCAAAAAATTTTCAAAAGCTATCTTTTTATCCCTCACAACAATATTCACCTCCTCACACCACCATTCACTTCCTTTTCTTTTACACCTTCCTCCCACCATTCTTATCCCACAAACATTCTTTGCACTTTCTACCAAAGATTCCCTTAACCTTTCCCATTCCTCCTTCACTCCCTCAACAGCACTCTCTTTTACCTCACCCCATCTTAACCTAAGCTCTCTTCTAAATTTCTCCCCACTCCCTCTCCCTCCAATCTCTCTACTTTCCCAACCTCTACTGCTCTACTTATATCACAAATCTTCTTCCAACCTCCCCTTACTCTAATTTTAGCCAACAACAAATAATGATCAGATACAGGGCCGGCCCCAGGGTAGGGCGCTCCGGGCGGCCGCCCGGAGCGCAATTATCTAGGGGCGCCAAAATCATGGAAAATGAAAATAAACTGATAAAAAAATTAAGTTACAGGCTTTTATAAAATGCACTAAAAAGTAAAGAATATTTTTTTATCATTCTTATATCATATCAATAAAAAAAATTTTTTTTTACTCGAGGGCGTATATGGGTTGGGGTTGACGATGGGGGAATGTGAAATAGAGTGCAAGGGGGGGTAAAAAGACAATTCTTGAGACAGATCTTGAAAAAATAATCTAGCATAAATATTTGACACACTCCCCTCATGAATGCTGAGAACACACTGATTCCTGTTAGTCTCTCCTTCTCTCTTTCTCTCTCTCTCTCTCTCTCTCTCTCTCTCTCTCTATATATATATATATATATATATATATATATATATATATATATATATATATATATATATATATATATATATATATATATATATATATATATATATATGATCTAAAAAAAATTATCTTGCAAAAACATATAGCGCCTTTCCCTCATCGTTGCTGAGTAGAGACTGATTTCTCTTGGTTTTATGAAGGAAAACTCCTCCTAAAATATCTAAAAAGTTGCAAAATACCTCCATTTGGCTTCAGACTTTGAATTGAAGCTCCAAAGCAACAAGAAAAATCATAAATAACATAAATTAAATTGTTAGTGCAAAAAAGCTTTAAAAAAGTGCTTGTGCAAATTGTCCAGTGCGTTTGGCTTCTGTGAAGGTAAGTGTTTTAATTTTTGTTTTCATTTTTAAAAACTAATAAAATCCATCAGACATAAGCCAAAAAAAGGGTGGGGGTAGATTTCAAAAATTAGAGTTTAGATCAAAACATGGCTTGTGTGGTATCAAAAGAAAAGTAATTGAGTCTGGAGACTCCAGACTCAATTTTATTTTTAGAATTTTTAACCAATTAATATAATATATATATATATATATATATATATATATATATATATATATATATATATATATATATATATATATATATATATATATATATATATATATATATATATATATATATATATATATATATGGCCTATTTTCGATTATCGATATTTCCGATATTTTATATCCAAACGTATCTTCCTAAAACTAAAAGATTTGGAGTCTTGTTTTTTATTTATATTACATATTTATATATATTTATATTTTTATTTATTAATCACAAAACTACCAAACACAAAACTACCAAACAAGAGACAAAATACCAATTATTATTATTTTTTTTTGATATCAGTATTATCTTTTATTTTAATTTATTTGTTCCAGAAACCAAAATGTCCGATGCTAAGAGAAAACCCTCTGGGAGCGAATTTAAAAAGCGGAGATTGAACAAGCAAACACAGCTTCAAAAACAGTCAGATGCGCTGCAAAACTTCTTGAAAGAAGGTAGTTTCAACGCTCCCACAACCGACCAACATTTGAAAAACGCCCAGCACCTAGATACTGACTTTCCGGATATGGACCCCCCTTTGGACGCAACCGTCAGCATTACTGAGCTGGGTAAGTCATCTCAAACGAGTTTGGCGAGTAGTGATGCAGTTCCGTGCAGTTCCAAAAATCAAAATTCGCAAGTTGTGCAGACCTCAGAGAAACATTTAGAAAGGGCTACCGTCCAAAGTATCTCTTCTGACCCAGGATTATGGCCCGAAATCATGCGTGCAGCAGATAGAGTTTTTTTTGGTTAAACGTGGTCCAGCTGCACCTTTGTATAATTTTGATTTTCCTTTTGATGATCAGCATAGAAGATTGTCACCAAAACATTACAAGAAAAGGCTTAGAAATGGAGAAGAGGTTTTAAGAGAATGGATGGTATATTCCGTATTTCAAAACGCTTTGTACTGTTTTCCATGTCGACTTTTTTCTGCACCATCTAGCTTCAGCGCTCTTGGCAATCGGGGATTTAAAGACTGGAAGCATTTAGGGGACTCTTTAGCACATCATGAAAATGCTAAAACTCATATAGATTGTTTGAAATCATGGCTTGAAATGAAGCAAAGATTGAAAATAGGTGAAACAATAGATGCAGTTTCTCAGAGACTCATTGATTCTGAGATAAATCACTGGTCTGAAGTTCTTTTACGCATTATATCAGTCGTTAAAATGCTAGGTGAGAGCTCTCTAGCTTTTCGAGGAACAAGCGATAAACTGTATGAACACAATAATGGAAACTTTTTGAAGTTAATTCAGTTATTGGCTGAGTTTGATCCAAAAATGGAGGAACACGTTCGCAGAGTCCTCAATAAAGAAGAAATCAAAGCTACATATCTAGGGAAAACTATACAAAATGAAATAATTGAATTATTGCATGACAACATAAAGCACCATATCATTGAGCAAGTTCAAAAGGCCAAGTATTATTCCGTGATTCTTGACTGTACTCCCGATGCAAGTAAAGTAGAACAGATGACATTTGTGGTAAGATTTGTCTCCATACAGGAATCAGAGTCTGAAGTTCAAGTTAATATCAACGAACATTTTTTGGGTTTTCTACCCATTGAGAGATCAACAGCTAAGGAATTGTCGGAGGTTTTACTAGAAGAGCTAGAGAAAAATAGGCTTAAAGTAGAAAACATTCGCTGTCAAAGGTATGACAATGGTTCCAATATGAGAGGAGAAAAATCGGGAGTACAAACAAGAATCAGAAATATAAACCCCAGAGCATTTTATGTTCCATGCAGCAGCCATTCGCTAAATTTGGTTGTAAACGATATGGCAAAATCCTCGTTTGAGGCAGCCAGCTTCTTCAATATTGTTCAAAAGTTATATACATTTTTTTCTTCCTCTTCTTTTCGTTGGGCAATATTACTGAAATATATTGATACTTACACCCTAAAACCATTGAGTGATACGCGATGGGAAAGTCGAGTCGACTCAT
>SEYY01005878.1:0-27813 GCA_009176605.1 Armadillidium nasatum | reverse complement strand
GTTGGTTACATTATCCTAACTAGTTGTTGTTGGTTACATTATCCGAACTAGTTGTTGGTTAAAATGACTAGAGCCACCATCTTTGAGGCAACGCATCTTCAAGCCAAGCCAGTGGCTGTAGACTGGCTGTAGCCTGGCTTTGAGTGGCTTTCCTGGCAATCTTGAAGTTTGACTCAAAGAACGGGAATTTCAAAAATCTTCAAGCCTTCATCATTGAATCAGCTGTTCTTTGTTTACATTTTTTCATTTTCTGTTATTTGTCATGGCGGCTAGATGGTCTTTGCGATTTTTCTGATGAAGAAATTTTAACTTCCAGTAAAAAGAGGTATCAAAACAACTACAGAAATCTTAGAAAGCGTAAATAGTACTTCAGCGCACAGATCACTGATGCAGAGCGCTGTTATAGCATATAAGTATAAAATGAAAAGTTTTAAAATTACCCTGCCTTTGAAGGCTCATATATGGATTTACTACTTTTTCATAATAAAATTGATTTTAAAGATACTGTAGTATGATTATCATTTGTTTTTTTAATTTAATATATATAAATTAAAATATATTTGAATATTTGATAAACAGAGGGCCTACCGTGGAATTTTTTATCAGAGGGCCTACCGTGGAAAATGACATTTCTTAAGAAGCAAAGCATTTTTTTCTATATATATATATATATATATATATATATATATATATATATATATATATATATATATATATATATATATATATATATATATATATATATATATATATATATATATATATATATATATATATATATATATATATATATATATATATATATATATATATATATATATATATATATATATATATATATATATATATATATATATATATATATATATATATATATATATATATATATATATATATATATATATATATATATATATATATACAAGGCTTTGGTTTTAAAAAATGTCATTGTCACGGTAGGCCCTCAGTTCGACAAATATTCAAATATATTTTAATTTGTAAAATTAAAATACTGGGGTGAGGGGAAGAAAGAATAAAGAGAAAAATCACGAACTGAAAATGTTCCCAATTTTTACAAAACAAAAGACATCAATGTTATAATAATGAAAATAATCTTCCATAAAAATAACACGCAGCAAGTGAATTTTGTTTACAAAAGTCACGTGATTTGCTAAGATGTTTCTTAGTCATGTCTTCACCAATCTTAAAGATTCATCTTAACTTGAAGATTATTATTATTACTTTTCGCGCCAAAAGCCATTTAGCGCCCGCGAAATTGCCTCAAAGAACGGCGTTTTTCGGCTAAGTTTACGCGGGACTTGAAGATAAGCGGAAATTTTGACTCAAAGATGACGGCTCGTGACTCGAGAAAAGACGCTACCACACTTGTGCTGCCAGACGAACGATGTCGTCGAGGCAATTAAAGCACTATATTGTACTAAGTAAATAAACTTAGTATAATATATCTTTTTTAATTCCCAATTTTCCTTTATCAGAATTCTTCAAGGATTTCAAAAATGTTATCCTTTTTAATGTACATTAAGTAGTATTTGTAATATTTGTGTGGACTAAAGTGCAATCTGGCCCTTATATATATATTATATATATATATATATATATATATATATATATATATATATATATATATATATATATATATATATATATATATATATATATATCGAACAAAAAAAAACATATAAATCCGTAATTTTTCTTTCACAAGAAAAAAAAAAACACATCTCCACCCCACCAGGTTCTATAACAAACTGTTTTATTTAGTGTTTGTATTCTTTACGCTCTGTCCTTTTAGGACAACTGGCAACATTTAAATTTCTTAAATATTCGAAAATAATCTCCATGTTGCCAAAAAGTAAAAGAAGGACAAACTGGCAACTTGACAAAAACTGCTATCGCAATTTGTCATACGTTTTTTCATAAGTTGCCACATCTGTCCTATTATTTAAAAAAAATTTGGTCTAATTTAGGACTGAGAATTTACAGCCCATATTTTATATAATGCAATGCCTTAAAAAAAAATATCGTACCCAAAAATTTGCAGTTGCAAAATGCATTTAATTCAAATTTTCTTTATTGATTTATACTTTTTATGTATTAAGTTGTTAAAAAAATGAATTTAAATCATTTTTCTCTGATAAAAAATTCATATTTATATCAACATTCTACGCCTGGTATTTTTAATTTGGAAGGGCTGCAGCCCTGGAGCCCTTATAGACGAGCCGCTGCTGCTGATGACTACACCCTTCATTACTCTTTTCAATTTGAAAGGCGCCCTTCTCAACTGCAGTCAATAGACGCAAGGAAAGTATCCTTCGAGCAACTGACCTCCTATCTCTCTCGTATTTCAAATGGGGCAAATAAAACATGGTCGTTTTCAATGCCTCAAAAACTCAACTCCTCTATCTCTACTCGACTCAACCTTCCACACAACTATGACATCTTCGAAAACAAAGAAGCTGGGAGTTCTGTTTAGACTGCGAGAATTTTTTTCTTCCTCGCAGTTACTCCAATTATACAAGGGTCTCATCCGCCCTTGTATGGAGTACTGCTCTCATATCTGGGGTGGCTCAGGTTTCACCCGTCTTTTGGATAGGGTTGAGTCAAAGGCTAAAAGACTTATAAACTGTCCCGCTCTTTCTAATTCTCTTGATTCTTTATCTTTGCGACGTGATGTTGGTGCCTTGTCACTTTTCTATAGGTACTACAGTGGCAAATGCTCGAGGGAACTATCCACCCGTGTACCTCCACCTTTACGGCGTCCTCGCAGCACAAGGGGTGCAATGTCCGCGCATCAATTTTGCGTGGACATAGGCAACTCCAGGCTTGTCCGCTGTGGTGCCTCTTTCTTTCCTGCCACCTCTGTCTTGTGGAACTCTCTTCCATCTTCTGTATTTCCCTCTGCATTTAATCTCAATTTCTTTAAAGCCCGCGTCTGCGCCCACCTGAGAAATTTGCGTTAGGTGGGTACTGTAGGGGTGGTTTTTATTTTCTGGATTTTGTATTCTATTTATTTTCATTTTTATTCTTTTAACACCCCCTCCTTGAATAGGGCTTTGCCCATGAGTGGTGGTGATGTGTAAAAAAAAAAAATTCATCTCTTCTTAATATTCTTGCTGTTTCTTTTTTCGTGATCTTTCTTGGAAAGATCTCGAGACATCTTCTAAGAGGCCAGGTGTTCTGAATTTCTGTACTCCACCCCAGTTGCTTGCTCTTTATAGGAGTGTTGTACACATCTGTATGTAGTACACCTCACACAATCTGGGGTGATCACTCATGCAGTTTTCCTTGAAAAGGTGGAGAATAGAGCTTTTCGTCTTATCAACTCACCTAATTTTCTCCAGTCTCTTTCTGCCCGTCGATGTTCAACTTTCTGACCCTAGACTTAACCGCTGTGCTCAATCTTTCATGTACTCTACTGGTAAAATCTGGAATACACTACCTTCATCTATTTTCCCAACTTCCTATGACTTACACACATCCAAACCCCGTGCATCGGGACATGTCGGCCTTTAATTTGACCGGGTTCCCGATTTTTTCACTAACTCTGGTTGAAATTTTAGTAGGCTCCTGGCCTTTGCCCACCAGAGGTGAAATAAAATATAAAGGACAGCCCCAGCCTTCGAAGAGAAGACGTTTCACCTTCTTTTCTACTACTCATTTCAATTCTGTTCCCTCTTTTGCATCTAGAGTTCCCTCTCGTATTCATCTTTCCGTTTTCATTCTTGCTGATCTCAATAGAATTCTCAGTGGAGTTTTCTCAACCTTGTGAAATTCATCTCTTTAAAAACTCAGCTTCTTGAAATTTTTAATATCTTCAGACCCACCCTTCATTTTCCTAATGTATCTAAACAAAAATTACTATTAAAACTTCCTTATATAGGATCACTTACACCTCAACTTTATAGAAATATTTTTACCATACTTGAGCTACATTCCCCAATGCCAGTTCATTCTTATCAACTATAACTCTCTTTCAATTCATACTTTCTTCAGACTCAAGGAATCTCACCCAATATTTTTCAGATTCTCATTAATTTATTTATTCAAGTGTTGCCAGTTGTAATGTTGCGTATGTAGGTCAAACTGGTCACACATAAAAGTGAGGATTGATAAGCATAGAGGAGTTTCTATTAGAACTGACCTTTCTCTTTTCTCTCCTGAAAACTCTACCTTAAGAGATCATGGAGATGCCCACCATTTTTATTTTTTCAATTTCTCTATCCTTCAACATGCATCTTTCCTTCTTGATTATAGAATATTGGAGTTTTAAATATAAAACTCTTTGCCCATCCTTAAATGATCAAACTTCTTCTATTGTCCTTTTCACTCAGTAATGATGTCCTTTTTCCTAAAATAGTCCAGCCTTCTTATTTTTATTTGTTATTTCAAGACCAATATTATTGCTTTATTTTTTATTATTTTATTGTAATTATTATTTTAAGTATCTTATATATAGTTAATGAACTTATATTTTGATTGTATTTTAAAAAAAGATATTTGTAAAATTTAGTTTGTTCTGAAGATGGACCGCGAGATACGGTGTGAAACGTTCACAGTGTATTAAATATGTATGTAGAAACAAATAGTATTGGATTTAACCTTTCTAATTACACATAAGGTGCGTTCCGCGGTCAAGATTCTTAAGAGGTTTAAAGTTTGTTGGCCAGAGTGCACATTAGCATCCATCCATAACTCAAAAACTACTAATCGTATGTTAAAAATGATTATATTTTTGAAATCCTTGTCTAATTTTAGGTAAGAAAAATTTGGAAATAAAAAATAAATTTTTATAATAATTTTATGACGTAAGTAAATTTTACTTTTTTATAACGCTCGAAAGAATCGTACGTCTGGCAATGTCACTTTTTTTAAAAAATTTCGAAATTGGAAAAAATGGGGAATACCCCAAATCGTCGACAGAAAAAGTAGTCGATAATATCATCATCACTCACGGGTCGGGGGGTACGGGGGGCAGAGCCCCCTGTAGACAAATGTTCGGTATAGCACCAAAATTAAGTTTGTTAGTTCATCACTCATTTAATAAAACCCTCACCAACTCGGGTCATAAAACGCACTAACATCAGTTTTTTACAGTCGCTACATTTTAATTATCAACTTATCGTACATTTTTATATATACATATTTTTTTTAAAACATTTTTTTATAGTTTTCTTACTGCAAATTACCCAAGGATTTCAAAAATATAATCCTTTTTAATGTATGGTTAGTAGTTTTTGAGTTATGCATGGATGCTAATGTGCACTCTGACCAAGTCTGTTAAACGAAGTGTCACATGAATCGTGTTCCACGAGTTTTACCTCAATAATTTTCTGCTCGCGGCAGCGAAAATTGAAGATAGAAATGTGTCGTCAATTTTCGCTTCCACAAATCTTGAATAGTCACGTGATGTAAACAAACATGAAGGAATTAGGCCAAGGCCTTTTTTAAAAAATAATTACCTTTTGTAAATATTATTACTTAGATTGATTTGTTTGCAAATTATAATGGATGATTATTTTAGCATTTTCTATCATTAATTTGTTTTAAATGAAGCAAATTAACGATTTTCAATCATTCGGAATTTCGTTGGTTCCAATGTTTTTAATCATGGCTGCAGCTAAAGTCTTTTTAAAATCTTCGTTTGATTCGTACGTTATCTTATATTCCTAAATATGGTCATTATGATATTAAGTAAATTAAATTAAGTGATTGCTTAAATTAATTAAATAAGTATATATATATATATATATATAATATATATATATATATATATATATATATATATATATATATATATATATATATATATATATATATATATATATATATATATATATATATATATATAATATATATATATATATATATTATATATATATATATATATATATATATATATTATATATATATATATATATATATATATATATATATATATATATATATTATATATATATATATATATATATATATATATATATATATATATATATATATATATATATATATATATATATATATATATATATATATATATATATATATATATATATATATATATATATATAATATATATATATATATATATATATATATATATATATATATATATATATATATTTGTTTATATAGATCAGCTGTTAATGGCTACAGCGAAGTGTCCCTCTAAAATCACAGAATCTGTTAAATGTTTTTCGATGCGCTGGCTTAAGCGTGACGTCACGCTTGATTTCATGGAACATAACCCTAACTAAGGTTCACTAGGAAAGAAGCTATCTCAACTTTATGTATTTTTAATATATATATATATATATATATATATATATATATATATATATATATATATATATATATATATATATATATATATATATATATATATATATATATATATATATATATATATATATATATATATATATATATATATATATATATATTATTGATGGCATGCGCATTCGCCTCCTCCTCAGAATTAACATTCTCATCTTTCAAAAATTAAACATCCGCATCTGCATACGCATCCGTACTTGACGAAAGTTCTACATCCGTATCCGCACTTCACCAAAATTAAACATCCACATCCTCGTCATGAAATGAGAATGTATGACATCCGATTAAATCATATATATATATATATATATATATATATATATATATATATATATATATATATATATATATATATATATATATATATATATATATATATATATATATATATATATATATATATATATATATATATATATATATATTCGTGTGTTGTGGTTATTAAATTAGTCTTAAATATTCTGATTTTTTTTTTTTTTTTTTTTTTTTTTTAAAGATTCGCGTCGGTTGAAAAGTTCCATGCCTTCTTCATCATAAAAATATATGGAAAGTAATAAGTCTAAAGCATTATTTATTAAACAGTCCAAACGTCGCACCGTAGTTTACAAGTTCCACATTAATATTAAAAAGGGAAATACATAACCGCAAATCGCCGTCGTTTTGACGTAAAAAGATTGTCAAGTCATTCGAGGAACTTCTTTTCCTAAATAAAAATATAATTATGCTTTAGTTTTTTTTTATCGGAAATGGTTTATTTTTAAGGCCTTTAATGTTTTTAAAATGTAAATTAACTTCCTCGGGAGGGACTTGAAGTGGGAGGAGATTCAGGGAAATGAACTGATTCTCCCATAAATTTTGTGAGTGATTTTAGTAATTATTTCATTATTCATTTTTACTTCATTTTTGATTAATGGACTGCGTTTTTAATCACTCACAACCAGATTAATTCATTTATAATTTTGAATTAAAGTATAAAAAAAACCACAAAGAAAAGTCTTGTTCTTTAAATATAATTCCGTAATTTGGATATCGAATTTATTCTGATTTTCATTTGATTCATGCTTTGTATGTTAAAAACTGATTTTACCTAAGAACCCTAAAAACTATAGTTATCAGTCTAAAATTATAAGTTTTCTTGCTTAGTCCCTAATCGATATGATAGTAGCTAAGTTTCTTGATGATAAAAAGGATTTTCTATCAATTATTGACATTCTACTGGTTATGAAACTTATAAATAAAGGTCAAGATTCATATGTTAGTAAGAAAAGGAATTAAATTAAATTAAGAATTAAATTTACTTAATTTCCTGACAGTCTCTTAAAATTGTTTTTCCATTTATTAAAATTGTCATCAAATAAAAATCATTTTACAGAATGAAATTCAGCTTCTTAGATTTTTATTTATTTATTTATTTATTTTAAGATACTTTAATATTCCATAATAATACACAATTACTTAGATCTGCTTATTCTTTATAAGTGTAAGTGATAATGTTTTTATTCTTATATATATATATATATATATATATATATATATATATATATATATATATATATATATATATAATATATATATATATATATATATATATATATATATATAGAAATTCTCTGTCTATTGAGAATTTCCTTGGATTTGTATATTTGTGGAATAACTAATCTAAGAGGATAGAATTAAAGGGAGTAAAATAGTATGAGACCAATCACAAATTGTTTGTAGTAAATATGTGAAAGCGTTTACAAGTAGGGTCTCGGATGGAGGAGAAAGACAAATCAATAAAATAATAATAATAATAATAATAATAATAATAATAATAATAATACGATGTAGGAGAATAGGAGACTTATAATAGAAAGAAAATATTCTGGAAGACCTCTATAATGAAAAGTGTGAATCAAAGACTAGAACGTTGGATTTTGACTTGGACTTTCCCAAGGACAGCAAGAGCAAACTTAGTTAAATATTTGAGGTGGAGTATCAAAATAAAGGTAGAAACCTAGAAAATGAGGAACAGTCTCAAAGTTTAACTGATATGAGAAAGTTGCTTACATTGGCAGATGGACAACTGATAAAAATTTTAAAAGGCATTCCCATGCACTTTTGTAAAAATTATAAACACTAAGAGAACTCCTTAACGGGGTATATATATATATATATATATATATATATATATATATATATATATATATATATATATATATATATATATATATATATATATATATATATATATATATATATATATATATATATATATATATATATATATATATATATATATATGAGTGGTAGGTGGATCCGACAACTTTCGAATCCGAATCCGAATCCAGTAAATTTTGAATTTCTCGAATCAGAATCAGGCAAGTATGAGAATTCTCGAATCCGAATCCGAATTCATGAAAAATTTTTGATTCGGATATCACTGAACTATATATAATATATATATATATATATATATATATATATATATATATATATATATATATATATATATATATATATATATATATATATATATATATATATATATATATATATATATATTTACACATCACCACCACTCACGGGCAAAGCCCTATTCAAGGAGGGGGTGTTAAAAGAATAAAAATGAAAGTAAAAGAGCACAAAATCCAAAAAATAAAAAACCACCCCCACAGTACCCACCTAACGCAAATATATATATATATATATATATATATATATATATATATATATATATATATATATATATATATATATATATATATATATATATATATATAATCTGTTGTACAAAGGCTAGAAGCCTACAATATCCATCAAAGTTGGGAAATTCTCAGGATAAACCAAATTGAAAGCAACTTGTCCCGATACACAGCGTTTGAAAGCGTGAAAGTCAAAGGAAGTTGAGAAAATAGATAAAGGAAATGAGTTCCAGACTTTTCCAGTAGATTACATGTAAGATTAATCATAGTGGTTAAGTCTGGTGTCAAATAATTGGAAAAAGAAAAGTGAGACTATGTAAGGCGTTGAGAAGAGCATTGTAATAGTGTAATCGCTATTGCATAGTGTTACAAAACAATATAAATTGTTGAAAGAGACTGGAGAGAGTTAGTAAGAACAGTATAGTTGATGAGAAGAAAATCACTAGATTGTACTTTTTCAGCGGGAACCACGTGAGAGAAACCACCCCTGATGTTTGAATCATGCTCCATTTACACGGATGAACAACTCTCTTCCCCCCTATAAATTACAAGCAATGGAATGATTTGAAGAAATTTTAAAGGGATCTCAGAACACCCAACCTCTTAGAAGCTTGCTTAGAAAGAGAAATAATGTTATCCTTCCAAGAAAGATCACGAGAAAAGGAACACCAAGAATATTAAGGACAGATAAAGATTTGAGTTGTGTGAGTTTGAAGATGTCATATAGTTGTTTGGAATATTATATCGACTTTAAAGATGAAAGAACTGAGGTTTTAAGGCATTACAGGCAACCACGTAGAGTCATTGGCTTAGGAATGGATTAGCGATGAAGCATTATAGAGAAGACCAATAATGAAAAGCAGGAAAAAAGGTGATCATAGAACAAATTCCTGAGGAACATCATTATTAATAAATAAATTTAAAGGATCAATGATGGTTGTTGTAGTACAACAACTGTTATAGAACGACTGGAAAGGATATCTATGAAAGATGGATAGATGAAGAAAGAGGGAAGATTAGAAATCAAAGCTTTATGCTAGTCTCTATTGAAGGCTTTTGATATGTCTTGAGACACAACAATAGATTCACCACAATGCCGTATAGCAGAGGACTAAGAGTCAGAGAGAAGTAGAGAAAGGTCGCTCGTAAAGAGTTCCTTACAAAAATGGTCACTCACTCATTGCACAAATTGGAATTAAATTCACTTGATATTTCTTTATTTAAATTCAAATAAAAAAATCAAATTAAATAAAAGAACAGGAAAGCTACTCATATACAATTGAAGAAGGAGCCCGGTAGAGATAATATCAAGGAGTAAAAATTGAAATTTGGCAACCCTTTCGCCTTTTTATTTAATTCAAATTCTGATACCTAAATTTTCATGAAATGTATTGAAGTGCAGTATAATACTATACGTAAATTAATAGTATCAATGGTAGAAATAGTAGAAAGATTATTGCATTTGCGGCGGAGAAAAGAGTTTTTGGCATCTCGAAGAATAGATTTTGCACGATTCCGGGATGAAATATAAATTGAATGAGTTTCAGGAGTTTGAAGACGACGGTAATCTCTGAAGGCAGCATCCCTACGGCGAATAGCGCGAGAACAAGTAAAGTTAAACCAAGGTTTGTTAGGTTTAGTAGAAGGGAAAGAATATAGAATGTGCGCCTCTATGCCAGAGAGAATCACCTCGGTTATGTGCTCTGCACACTCCGAGGGACCCCTCCCACGAAAACAATAATCATTCCATGGGAAATCAGAGAAGTACAACCTCAAGTCAGACTAGTTAGCAGCACCGAAGTTCCTCAAACGTCTCCTTGCCTAAGACGGGGACCGTTCTTGCGAAAGACTTGAAGAGACAGAACAAGATACGGAGATAAGAAGGCGATCGAATGAACCCAGAGGAGGAAAGAATTTAACAGTATAAGGAGAATGATAAGTAGTAAGGAAAAGATCAAGTATGTTGGGTTCATCACCAAGACGGTAAGGGATACGGGTAGGGAGTTGCACCAACTGCTCAAGGTTGTTCTGGATAGAAAAGTTGCAGGCGAGTTCATCGTCTGGATCTTGAGAACTAGATGATAGCCATTGGCGGTGGTGAACATTGAAATCACCTAAAACGATGATTTCGGAGAAAGGAGAAGAAGACAGAATGTGCTCTATTTTGGAGTTTAAATAGTTGAAAAATTTTGGATAGTCAGTAGAATTAGGAGATACATAAACAGAACAAATAAATTTTGTAGTAGAATTGCAAGATAGTTTTAACCATAAAGTAGAAAATTTAGGAGACTCCAAATTAGAGACACGAGAGCAAAAAACATCGTTGCGCACATATGCGCAACAACCGCCTTTGGCTGAAAATTGAGGATAGAGACAGTAGGAGGTAACAGAATATGGTTTGCTGTCAGCACACCCAAGCAACTGAGTTTCAGTTAGAAACAAGAGATGTGGTTTAGAAGAAGAGAGATGGCGTTCGGCAAAGGGGAAATTAGAAAAAAGACCTCGAATGTTACAGAAATTAATGATAAAAGAAGACTGTGCACCGGGGCAATCCGGACGCCGGGTCATGGCGGCACAATCCCCATCATCGGAGGCCGCCAACTCCCAAGTGATGATGGGGTGAAGTGTGGAGGTTGAGGGGTATTCTTTGGATGCCGCCCCTCGAAGCATCTCTGAGGCAGCTGTGAGTTTCGCCATTTTGTTTTTTGTTTTCTTTTTTAAAGATAATGTTAGAGTAAGCGTTTGTAAAATGTGGGAATGTGTGAAGAATTGGGGTAGAGAGGTAGTAGGAGCATAGACACTCCAGTGTGAGGCGAAGGTACACTAGAGACCCCCTGAGAAGGTGAAACGCGAAAAGTAACGAACCAAAGGGCAACGGAGTGAAACTGAATGGTCTAGCCCATCCAATCACTCCGTGGGTTTTGCCCAATGGGGAATACTTGCATCGCTTCGGACGGCTCTCTCTCTCTCTCTCTCTCTCTCTCTCTATATATATATATATATATATATATATATATATATATATATATATATATATATATATATATATATATATATATATATATATATATATATATATATATAAAGGAGTTTCCATATTACTTGGTCAACCTTGCACCCATTGTTGCATAAACCCCAACTATGAAATTCGTCTCTTTGATCAAGAGTACCAAAATGCGCAACACAGTTTAAAGTTAAAGCTCCTCGAAATTTGTACCAACTCCAGAATAGAACTACCACACGGTACAAATGCTATAATAGCAGTTTACTTATCACAAGTATCTATGGAGGAAGAACATGAATGTGTAGCACAAACACAGGCACATAAGGAGAGCTCACACCACAGTTGGGAAGTAATATACGACGCATTGAGAAAAGTCCAATAAAACCGCCAGTTGGGTGGAGTTTATTACAGAAAAGGGGATTTCCTAAAAGATAAATATTATTGCATTCATTTTAGAGATGCTCGAAATGTTTACCTCGTACAGCAATGCACACCTCACATTGTTAGAATCCAGATTCGAATTCACCCATCACTGCTATATATATATATATATATATATATATATATATATATATATATATATATATATATATATATATATATATATATATATATATATATATATATATATATATATATATATATATATATATATATATATATATATATATATATATATATATATATATATATATATATATATATATATATATATATATATATATATATATATATATATATATATATATATATATATATATATATATATATATATATATATATTTTATATATATATATATATTATAATTTTTTTTTTTTTTTTTTTTTTTTTTTTTTTTTTTTTTTTTTTTTTTTTTTTTTTTTTTTTTTTTTTTTTTTTTTTTTATATATTAGAATCAGATTCCCTAGGAATAAATCCTTAGCTCAATATATTATATATATATATATATATATATATATATATATATATATATATATATATATATATATATATATATATATATATATATATATATATATATATATATATATATATATATATATATATATATATATATATATATATATATATGAGTGCTGACTAAGAGCAGTAATTACAGCAACATCATCAGTACCAAAGTTATTATATTTTACTATTTTCTCTCCCCCAATAACAATTTGCTGAGAGCGTTTTTCAAGTATGGCGTGTCCACATGTCGATTCCCGGATGCTTTTAATGTATTTTATTCTATTTTGACTCTGTGGTTGGCCATATTCATGCCTCGAAGACTATATACGAACTCAATGATCTTTCCAAGGGTTTTGAGTATGAGAACTAGGCCAAATTTTGCAGTTTATCCACCAGAAAAAATATATTTGGAAACTGTACATAAAAAAAAGCCATGTGATGATTCTCCCTAAGTGATATTTTTCTCCTTTTTTTTTTTTTTTTTTTTTAACATATTTGTTTTCACGTATATATTTAAATATCTTATATTAAATGAATGAAAATAAAAAATAAAAAAAATTATAGATAAATATTAATATTTATTTTTAAATAATTTGAATTTTAACCTTTAAATATATTTTTTTATTTAATTAATTTTTTATTTATTTAAATATTTTTAGTTAATAGAAATAAAGGTAGTGTTATCGAAAATGAAGAAGTACCTCTATTACTCTTTAATTAAGTATAACATTTTTGGGAACAAAAATTGTTTAGATTCACTTCCACAATTTTCAAAAATTTTCTCGTAATAGATTAGAAATTTTACCTGGAAAGTAAATCAGGGCAATCACATATGAATATATATATATATATATATATATATATATATATATATATATATATATATATATATATATATATATATATATATATATATATATATATATATATATATATATATATATATATATATATATATATATATATATATATATATTTCAAATTTCGGTATGGCCCCTATCTCATCAACATGTGCGTCCTTGCTATTATAATCATTCTTTTTCTTTATAGTTTCTTCAAGTGCACCTGAAGAGAGAACTATTGTACGAGTTATGAAATATTGTGCTATTTTAATTTTAATTTTAATATAAATGTCCATATATATATATATATATATATATATATATATATATATATATATATATATATATATATATATATATATATATATATATATATATATATATATATATATATATTCATAATTGCTTAGCTAACATTGGATTTAAGATTGTACCAACCACAACATTGAAAGAAGTCTCAATGAATCAGGGCCCGAAAATGCAGAGTTCAAAAGTTAAATCAACTCTAAATTCGTACCATCTACCAAACGGGACTTCCACTCGGTTCAAGTGTGCAATGGCATTGATCTATCTCAGGTAACTATAGGAGGATTGTATGCCTTGCAATATATGCATAACATTATTGATGTGTAGCACAATTACGCACACATAAGAAGAGTACATACCACAGCTGTGTAGTACAGCGTGTTTTACACGATTCAAAGAGGAAACTCAAGTAAAACAAACAGTGCGTCATGGTTTAAATCGAATTAATCTTTCTTATTGTCCATATTTTAGAGGAAACTTTTGAAGTTTTGAATTTGCAAAGCAATTTCCGCCTCACATCATAGTGATATGGATTGACGAAGACTCTTCAGGATTCCCAGAGAGTTTCGTGTAACTAATGTATATAGTATATACGGTCACAAAGAAAGTATTAACTGGTGATGTATGATTAGTTCTCGTAATTAGCAACAAAATAAATAGTTTAACGGGTTGCATCCGGAAAGCGTGTGAACCACTCAGTCTTTTTTAAAATAGACTGGACTTGTCAATATATATATATATATATATATATATATATATATATATATATATATATATATATATATATATATATATATATATATATATATATATATATATATATATATATACATATATATATTGTTGACTCATACTTTTAAAAATATGAAAATAATAAGCAAAATCTATTAAGGAACAAATGATGATTTTACCACATTTCATTTTTAATTGCTTTGAGGTTGTTCCAGAATTGATTTGCCAAACCTACACCCAAGATTGTCCAGACCCATCTTAGACCCGTGATTGTCCAGACTCAACTTAGACAAGTGATTATCTAGACCCAACTTAGACCCGTGATTTTTCGGACCCAACTTAGACAGGTGATTGTCTAGGTCCAACTTAGACCCAAAATTATCCAGACCCAACTTATACCTGTGATTGTCTAGACCCAACTTAGACACATGATTGTCCAGACCGCAAATTTGAAAATAGAAAAAGACTTTAAAGAATTTGAACTAACAAATCTGATTTGTTAAGCCTTTCTCCTCATATTTCATTTCGTAATAAACTAATATGATCGATGAGAATCTTTTTATATATTCTTAACGACCTTTCCTTGTGAACATCCCTGAAAAATGCCAGTTCACCATATATATATATATATATATATATATATATATATATATATATATATATATATATATATATATATATATATATATATATATATATATATATATCTTCTCCGATGGGAAAAGACTGGAAGCCTACCCAATTCCACCGGAGTCGAAAAAAATCCTATCTTGATCAAATGAGGCCGACTTGCCCAGATGCACAGAGTTTGAAAGTATGCAAGTCAACGAAAGTTGGGAAAACAGATGAAGGTAGTGTGTTCCAGACTTTATTAGTAGAGTATATATAAGATTGAGCATAACGGTTAAGTCTGGGGTCTGAGAGATGGACAGAGAAAAGATGAGACTATGTAGAAAGGCGTCTCACACGAGTTCTTCGTAATGGAGGAGGTATGCAACGAGAGAGTTCAGAAGAGCAGTGTCCGTTGTAATAGCGATAGTAAAGAGATAGTGACGCCGCAATTCGACGGGCAGAAAGAGACTGGAGAGAGATAGTAAGAGCAGGAGAGTTGATGAGACGAAAAGAGCTAAAATCCACCTTCTCAAATAGAGCTGTGTGAATGGAACCACCCCAGATGTGTGAAGCATACTCCATACAGGGGCGAACAACACCCCTATACAGAGCAAGCAACTGGGATGGTGTAAAGTAATTCTGAAGGCGTCTCAGAACACCCAACCTTTTAGAAACTTGTATAGAAAGAGAAGTAATATGATCTTTCCAAGAAAGATCACGAGAAAAGGATACGCCAAAAATAATAAGAACAGATGAAGGTTTGAGTGTGTGTTTTCGATGAAAACATCATAGTTGTGTGGAAGATTGTGTCGAGAGGAGAGATGGAGGAACTGAGTTTTTGAGACATTGGAAAATGTCATGCTTTCTCTGCCACAATTAGAAATACGTGAAAGATCAGAGATTAGTTGCTCCAAGGCTACCCTTCTCGAATTTATCAACTGCTGTTGAGAGGGATGTCTTTCAAACTGGAAGGAGTAATGAAGAGTGGAGTCATCAGCATAGGAGATGAGGTAATAGAGAGAAGGTCATTAATGAAAAGCAGGAAAAGTGTTGATGATAGGGAAGAACCTTGAGGAATAACACTATTAATAGATTTAAAGGAAGAATGGTGGCCGTGTACAACAACTGCTATAGAACGACAGGAAAGGAAATTAGTGAGAAGAACACAGAGAGAAGGATAGATTCCGAAAGAGGGAAGTTTAGAAATCAAAGCTTTGTGCCAGACTCTATCGAAGGCTTTCGATATGTCCAGCGCCACAGCAAAAGATTCACTGAAATGCCGAAGTGCGGAGGACCAAGAATCAGAAAGAAGGGAAAGAAGATCACCAATAGAACGTTTCTTACGAAAGCCATACTGACGATCAATATGGACTGACAATTAGAAGGATAGATTCGAAAACTTTAGAGAGAATGGAGATCAAAGAAATGAGACGGTAGTTAGAGGGTTGAGAAAGGTCTCCCTTCTTCGGCACAGGCTCAATGAGCGCACGTTTTCAACAAGAAGGGAAGGTTGAAGTAGAGAGAGAAAGACGAAATATGTTACCAAGGCATGGTTCAAGCTCGGAAGCACGAGTTTTGAGAACCATAGGAAGAATACCACCGGGACCATAAGCCTTCTTAGTTTTAAGATCAGATATTGCAGAAATGACATCTTTAGAAGAAATTTTAATTTTAATAAATTGGAATAACACTAAATATATTTTTCATCCAATTCAAAAAACCTCAGTCGGCTTGTTGAGTTCTTTTTTTTTAAATATACAAAAAAACTTTAATCTTTCTGCATTTTTTTTTAATTCGATGACGTAGCCACCCTTAGCTAGTTTATTTTTACAACAGTTTGAAAACCAGTCATTTATCGTACTTTCTGCTTGTTAAATTTCCTCTCATTAGTGTTTTGGATGAGGAAACAATACGTTTAGTTCCGAAACGTTACTCTGTTTTTCTTTTTAACTCCACCTTTGTTATGCTCTTTTTTTTATTTTTCTTTGTTAACTCGTTTTAGTGTTTTATTTCTGTTTTGATTTAGTGGTTTCAAAAATTTATATATATTTAGAACACAAGTCGTGTTATTGTTCTTATAATATATATATATATATATATATATTATATATATATATATATATATATATATATATATATATATATATATATATATATATATATATATATATATATATATATATATATATATATATATATATATATATATATATATATATATATATATATATATATATATATATATATATATATATATATATATATATATATATATATATATATATATATATATATATATATATATATATATATATATATATATATATATATATATATATATATATATATATATATATATATATATATATATATATATATATATATATATATATATATATATATATATATATATATATATATATATATATATATATATATATATATATATATATATATATATATATATATATATATATATATATATATATATATATATATATATATATATATATATATATATATATATATATATATATATATATAGGTTTAAGTAGAAATACAGAGACAAAATAGTTTACCAGGTTAGGGTGCAAGCAAGAAGCACAAGTTTTGAGAACCACAGGAGGGAAACCATCAGAGGCAAGTTTAGTGTTAATCTCAAAGAGAGCTAAAAATGACGTCATTAGAAGAAATTACAAATTTAGGCATAAATGAGTTGCAAGTAGTTTAAGAAGTAAGAACAGCTCCGGAATTGTATAAACTTGAATTAGAGATAAAAGTTTGATAGAGTAGTTCAGCTTTAAAGGAAGTCAAAACGTCAGTTGTACCGTCAGAAGTTACTAAAGGATTCCCTCCTTTAGTAACTTTGGAAGAAACAAAGTTAGAGTTGACATATTTTGCAAAATGACAGAATTACGTGAGGAAGAAGAACCAAAAAGATTATTGCATCTTAAACGGAGGGATTAGTTTGTGGTGTTACGGAGAATAGATTTTTCACGATTCCAGGATGAAATATAAGTTGCATGAGTTTTTGAAGTTTGAAGACGACTGTAGTCCCTGATGGCAGCATCTCTGTGGTGGACAGCACGAGAACAAGCAGAGGTAAACCAAGGCTTGTAATTTTTAGTAGAAGGGAAAGAATATGAATACACACCACCATGACAGAGAGAATTACATATGTTATGCGCTCTACACACTCCTAGGGACCCCTTCCACGGAAACAGTTATCATTCCATGTGAAATCTAAAACGTACAACGGCAAGTCAGACCAGTTAGTGGCACCAAAATGTTAGAAACTTCTCCTCGCCGAAGGCGAAATACAGAGAACTTTTTATAGTATGTAGAGTTAGATGATATGCAGACAGAACAAATGAATTTAGTTGTAGAGTTGCAATAAAGTTTAAGCCATAAAGTAGAGAATTCAGTAGACTCCAAATTAGATTCTCGAGAACAGACAACATCGTTGCCACATATGCGCAACATCCACCTTTGGTTGAAAATCGGAGATAGAGACAGTAGGAGGAAACAGAGTAAGCTTTGTTGTCAGGGCCCACAAGCACCTGAGTTTCATTTAAGAACAAGAGATAAGGTGTAGAAAAAGAGAGGTGGTGTTCGACAAATTGGAAATTAGACAAGAAATCGCGAATGTCGCAGAAATTAATGAAAAAAGAAGACCGTGCAGGGCAAGTCGGAACAGAGGTCTTGGTGACACCAACTCCATCACCGGAGGCCACCAACTCCCAAGTGTGATGGGGAAGGGGTGGATGAGGGACATTCTTTGGAAAACGCCCCCCCCCCAATCATCTCCGAGGCAGCTTTATGTTTCTCCATTTTGATTTAAAAAAAAAATTTTTTTTATTAAAGGTAATGTACGAGTAAGGGTTTGTAAATTATAGGGAACATGTGAAGTGACTTGGGGGGAAGGGTCATTGTAAGTGGGAGCATATACACTCCAATATGAGACGAAAGTACACTAGAGACCCTCTGAGAAGGTAAAACGCGAAATGGACGAACCAAAGGACAATGGATGAAAAGGAATGATCTAGCCACCCTATCGTCCCACGGATTAAGCCCAGTGGGGGATACTTTAATTTATATATATATATATATATATATATATATATATATATATATATATATATATATATATATATATATATATATATATATATATATATATAAATTTGAACATTGAACAGAAAAATATATAAAGTCAAAAACTAAATTCAAAAATAAATAAAAATTTAAACACTAACTTAAAAGATTTGATTCTAATGTGTGGTCTAAATCTTTCTCCAAATTATAAAGTCACGCGCAGAGTTTTCAAGACAAAGTTTTTTTTTTATTATTTATTCATTTTCTGGAGTCTGAAACTGAACTTCATTTGTAACTCTTTGTATTTTAAGATGAAATTGTGTGGTTAGGTTCGAGCAATTAAAAATAGCTTTTTATTCTTTACTTTCTTTCTTTAATTTGGTTTTTATTATTTTTCTATGCAAATTTTGATTAGTAATCATTTCCATACCCTTTGGCCTTAAACTCTCTTTTTTTTGAGTTTATATATATATATATATATATATATATATATATATATATATATATATATATATATATATATATATATATATATATATATATATATATATATATATATATATATAAGCTCACGCCTTCAAAATTGGTAATATTTGTCTAGAAACTTGGCAAAGTCTGAAATCCAGAATCAAAATTACATTAAGTGATTGTCAACATGTCATATAAAGATTTTCAATATAATCAAAGCTTTAAAACTTCTTTGTACTCATAACATTGATGGAACACATGAGAATGAGCGTCGCAGTCCCACTAATGAGTATGCAAATCAATCTTTGATATTAAAAGGTTATTTTAGGAAGAAAAAGTTATTCTTGTCTTTCCTAAAAAAACAAATATTGCAATTGTTAGATTAGATAAGATTATATGTATTTGTAAGCACTTAATGTGTTTGTTTTCACTTGTAAAATGTCTAAATATTGTTTTTGTTTTCAATTATGTTAAAATATCTCGCCAAAGATATTTTAAAGCTATAAATTTAGTTTGAGAAAAGCTTCATTATCTTTTTAAAGAATTAAGTAATTATTACACTTTCCTGTTGTGTTTGTTAATTTCTAAGATAAATCATCTGTTTTTATTAGTCTTATCATCTTGAGTTTTTTCCTAGTTGATGAATAAATAAAATTTAAAAATTAAATAAAAAATAACTTTTGGTATATGATAAGGTGTATCCAATTAAAACTAACCGAATATGTGAACTTGCAAAAGTCGATAGAAATCCGAAAATCAGTAAAGTCAACCATTCCTTATTTCAAAGTAATGTTCTCATTAATGCTGAAGTTTTAGGGTTGCAAAAGTTCAGCAAACAGAGAGAAGTTGCCCAAGACAAAGAGCGAGCAGCTTTTCAGATAGAAATTAAATGATCTCTAGTATTTAAATATCTGTTAGGCGCTTCCCACATGGAATAATTAGAACATTCACTAAATAAATGTAGATTTTTCATCTACATATTTCAAATAATAAGTTTTGCCTTAATGTTGGGACAAAGATCTAATTACAAAGGTGAGATTCACAAAAAAAGATATTATGCTATATATATATATATATATATATATATATATATATATATATATATATATATATATATATATATATATATATATATATATATATATATATATATATATATATATATATATATATATATATATATATATATATATGCGTGTGTTTGAAAAATAAGAAGTCACTGAATACGTATGAAAAATATTCACATTATTTTGAAAAACGAATTTAATAAAAGAGAAAATCAAGCAAATATTTGCTTTTATTTTTATAAAAAAATATGACTGTTTAAAAAAAAAAAAAATAATTAATAAATATATATTATAATATATATATATATATATATATATATATATATATATATATATATATATATATATATATATATATATATATATATATATATATATATATATATATATATATATATATATATATATATATATCCTCTGTCCTATTACTCTGGTGGAAAAAGGTCAGAAGCCTACCAATTTCCACGAGAGTTAGAGAAAATATTTAATTCATGGTAGATTAATGGCCGACATGTTCCGATTCACGGCGTTTGAAGGTGTGCAAGTCAAAGGAAGAAAAAATAGAGAAAGGAAGTGTATTTCTGGCTTTACCAGTTAAGTACACGTAAGACTGAGCATAGCGGTTATGTCTGGGGTCAGATAGTTGGACAAAGAAAGACTGAGTCTGTGTAGAAAGGTGTGTTGCATCAGCCCTTCTCAGTGGAGGAGATATGCGACTGGAGAGTTCAGAAAAGTAGTGTCCTTTGTAATAGCGATAGTATAGGAAAAGTGACACAACAGTTCGACTGGCAAAAAGAGACTACAGAAAGTTAGTAAGAGTGGAAGAGTTAATGAGTCAAAAAAGCCATAGACTCCACCTTTTCGAGGAGAGCTTAATGGGTGGAGCAATCCTAGATATGTGAGGAGTGCTATATACACGGGCAAACTACGTTCCTATAGAGAGAAAGAAACTGGGATAGCGTTTAGAAATTTTGAAGGCGAATCAGAACACTCAACATCTTAGAAGTTTTTTTTTTTTTGAAAAGCAGTAATGTGGTCTTTCCATGAAAGATCACGAGAGAAAGAAACACAGAGAATTTAAAAGTCAGACGAAGGTTTGATTTTTGTGTTTTTAGATGCCACAGTTGTTGAAGGTTGTGTCTAGTAGAGAGGAAGGAATTGAGTTTTTGAGGCATTGAAAAATACCAATATTTCTCTCAAATATATATATATATATATATATATATATATATATATATATATATATATATATATATATATATATATATATATATATATATATATATATATATATATATATATATATATATATATATATATATATATTCAGATAACCCTAATCGTCTTGAAGATAAATCCGAAATATTTGGAGAAATCCGTAATTAACTATCAGCCCTTCTCCTTATACTGTAATTTTTTTTCCTCTTTCTATTATTCCCTCTACTCTCACCTTGTATTAATTTTTACTCTTGAAACTTGTCTCTTCAAGGTTAAAACCCTGATTTATTAAATATTTCGCCTCTGCTGATAAACACTTACCTTTCCTTCAATCTGGAAGAGTGTACCCATTCAAATTGTGTTGAAAGAGTGGATCTTCCTCATTCTTCAACGCTCCAACTATCATGATACAACTCTAACCTCTGTCCTTTCTAAAGTTAATCGAATCTATCTCTAACATAAATATTTGAAATATTTTTCCCAATCTTATCATTATGATATAATAGACTGGGATTCCTCTTTCTCATTTTTGGTTATTTTAATTTCTACATTTCAGTGAATTTTTTATTCTGACGATGGGCATATTGAAAGTATTTCATTGATCCTGGTTACAAAGTTTTGATTTTTAAACTTCTCTCTTTCGATATCTACTTTTCCTTCGTACTTCTATTTCCTGACACCTTCTACTCACTCTACTGCAGCAATCGTGGATGACGTCAAGCTTATCATTTTAAACCAAATCATTATAGCGTTGCTTAGAGTTCTATTATATATTCCCCCTTGCGTCACTTATACTGTCCGATTAAGGATGTTCTATCTATCGCCCCTTGTTCTTCCAATCTTATTTCGAAGACTTTCAATGTAATTGCTTATTTTATATATAAAAAAAGATAAACTCAGCAGAAAACATATCATAGTTGGAATTTATTCTTGAAGCAAATAACGTTTGATCCTTCTCATTTGTGTAGGAGAAAACAAAAGTTTGCAATGTCTTCAAATTATTACTACCACTACAACTATATATATATATATTATATATATTATATATATATATATATATATATATATATATATATATATATATATATATATATATATATATATATATATTTTGGTGTGCTGAATCTGAAAATGGCCTCCATTTTTTCCAATGACGTATAGTTTTCTTGCAACAGAAAAAGGATTGTAATGAATCAACACTGCTAAATCAAAAAAGCATAATTTTATTATAAAATTAAACACATTTAAATTTGTTATCCATGAAACAGTTGTTTATAAATGTTAAGAATTTTACTCTGTTAACATGTAGAACCTTTGTTTCTTCTCTTTCATATTTCTTGTGGTGTGTTTTCGTTTCCCAGTATTCGCAGCTTCCCTTTTAAGCATCCAACAGTAATCACCCATCATATTCACATCCCATCTTCCCTGGTAGCTTCTCTCCATTTCCATAACATCCTGGTGGAATCTTTCCCCCTGCTCCTCACTGTAGTCTCCTATGTTTTCAGGAAAGTAGCATATGTGTGAATATGGAAATACATGTTAGCATACAGTTAGCATGTGTTCTACAATGTTTTTGAATCCGGATCTTTGTTATTTCCCAAAAACTTATTCACTACGTCTTTAAATGAATTCCACGCTTCTCTTTCCGTTTTATTCATTAGTTGGTTTGTGGCTTTGAGAAGAGAAACAAAATTGAAGCAGTGTCTTTGTTAAAAATGATGTCATTCATTCCAGAACTGTTGACATGTCTTCTAATATTCTGAATCGAGTAATGGAAGATTTGGCAGCTACATCATTTCCAGTCAGCATACAACTGAATGAAACCAATGACGTCTCTCAGTGCAGCCAGTTATTGGTTTTCGTTCGCTATGTGCATTCTGATATCATGAAAGAAGAGTTTCCGTTTTGCGAACCCCTTTTGGAAACTACAGAGAACATCGACATTTATGAAATTGTGGATAGATTCCTTGCTGATCAAAATTTTTATTGGAAGAATAATCTTGATATTCTTTGCACAGACGGAGCAGCTGCAATGCTTGGCAACACTTTTGCTTTTGCTGCTTTGGTGAAGAAAGAGAAACATGGATTCGTAATCCTTTCCTTGCCGACATAGACTGTATCAGTGATGAAAATCTTGTCAAAGATGTCCTCATTAACCTGAGGCCAAAGGAAATGTTGAGAAATGAATTCAGTTCGAAGAGTCTTGGAAACTCCTGGTGTTTATTAGCACAAGCCTACCCTCTTTTGGTAAAGCAAGCTATGAGTGAATCAAGGTTTTCAGCACTTATTTCTATCAGAACGAAAAGTCGAAATAGATTGAATGTTAAAGATGACATGTGTGTCACCTTGTCACAGACCACTTCACAGTATATTATTCAAGACAAAGAAGAACAACCTTCTCATTGGAATAAAGTAGATATGGAGAGTAGTAGTAGGTAGTAATAGTATCCACAAGAGGATTGCATATCATGATAATAATTAATGGTCATTACTTTTTGCATAAAAAGGAGTTCTTCTTTCATTGTTTACTTTAAAATTCATTAAGACTTTTGTTTATGTCATATATGAAACACTCAAATATAAAAAATAAAGTACATTATACACATTGCATGCAATGTTATGTTTATGTGAATATTTTTGGGAAGGGGTCCATAGCTTTCATCAGATTATAAAAGGGGTCGGTGACACAAAAAAGGTTTAAAAACCACTGGTATAAACCATAGTCTTTGAAATAAGTGTTTTCCTTTGATAAACAGGGTGTTCCAGATGTCGCGCACAATACAGGTTTTCGAAAAAATAGACTGACGCAATTTATTTTCTGTTCTCAGATTGCATTATGGCTGAGAAACTAAGTGTAGAAGAAAGAGTGCAACTTCTTATCATGTTTGGTAGACAAGGGGCTATACACTACTCAGTAGCTGATGATTTCAACCGCAGCCACCCTGAAAGACAACCACTGAGCCATACTACTGTCTGCCGTTTCATCAAACGCTTCCAAGAAACTGGCTCAGTTGCTGAGCATCCGAGATGTGGGCGACCAAAGAGTGCACTGATGAAGAAACATCCACTATGGTTTTGGCGAATGTTGTGAAAAGTCTTATATATATATATATATATATATATATATATATATTATATATATATATATATATATATATATATATATATATATATAAATATATATATTCTTGATAAATGTACAAATTTCATCATTACAAAGTACATCTTGTGCAAGCTGTACATGGTGATAACACAGATAGACGGATGGAATTTTGTGAATGGATGCGCACATATGGATTCGTCAGTATTTTTCAGTGATGAAGCCATTTTTGATTTTAATGACCAGGTGAACCGGCACAATATGCGCTATTGGTCAAATAACAATACACGTTGGAATGAGGTGGGACACAACCAGCACAACCCTATGATTATTGTGTGGGCTGGAATCTGGGAGGAGAAAATCTTTGGTCCATACTTCTCCATTGATAATGTCACTGCTGAAGCCTATTTAAAATTATTGCAACCCTTCTTTTCTGACTACCTTGAGGATGTTACCATATGTTGACGACAGGACGTCTTTTTTTCAGCAGGATGAAACTCCATCACATTTGGCACTTGGACCAGACCTTTCCGAATAGATGGATTGGACAGAGAGGGTCCGTTGTGTAGCTACCCCGATCACCTGATCTTAGCCCACTTCACTTTTTCCTTTGGGGTTATCTCAAATCTGTTGTGTACAAAAATGATGATTTAAAGAATGCAATAACTACTACAAGCCAAATGATCACATTTAAACCTTCAGGAGTGTGAAAGACAGTTTCGTGTAGAGAATAGATGCATGTTTTAATGCAGAGGGTGCTCACTTTAAGCATGTGTTAAGATTAAATAAAGTATTATCTACTAATATCAATTTTCTTTTCCATAACCTGCATGATGCGCAACATCTGGAACACTCTCTCTCTCTCTCTCTCTCTCTCTCCTATATATATAATATATATATATATATATATAATATATAATATATATATATATATATATATATATATATATATATATATATATATATATATATATATATATATATATATATATATATATATATATATATATTAATAAAAATTTATATTTTAATTTAAGAAAATCATGATATTAAAAAAAAAAAAATTTTTTTTAGTTACAGATATTTTTTTATTAGCAAGCTTATTCGCTTAAGTAATAATGAAAAAGTAAATATAGTAAATATAATTTAGTTAATTAGAAATATTTAAATTATAATTTTTTTTAAAAGTAAAATCTTTCTAAATTTTTTTTTTTATATAAAATGACGAAAATGCGACCGATAAAATGTATTTAAATTTTAAATTTTAAAGAAAACGAGTAAACTGTAATATTATTATTTTAGATATTTTTATGGTTCTGCGTTGTTTTAATTTTTATTATTATATTATTAATATAAATATAAAAAATAAAATAAAAATATTTATTTTTAGCGTTGGAACTCTCAGCACTTAAATTTTGAAGAAAAATAAAACATTAATTTCTATAATTAGAAAATAAGTAAACAGACAGTTAAAGATTTGAATGGAATATTAAAATGTAGGTGAATTCGTCAGATTAAATCAATTATTAAAAAAAAAAAAAATCATCTTGGGGTTGGGTTTGGTAGGGGGGGGGAGGGGGAAAGCAGATTTTGTGGTAGATTGCTGAATGCTGCACATTTTAATTCTAAAGCTTTTTTATTCCTTTTCTTACTTTTTATTTTATTTTTTTTTTTTTTTTTTTTATGAACAAGTTAATAAAGATATATTTTATTATTATATAATATATATATATATATATATATATATATATATATATATTATATATATATATATATATATATATATATATATATATATATATATATATATATATATATATATATAATATATATATATATATATATATATTATATATATATATATATATATTTGTGATTAATAAGTGCGTTTGCGTCACTCTATTACTCGTACAGCTTGCAAATAAATAAATAAATAAACAAATAAATAAGGAAAATTAAATAAACAAATAAAATAATTATTAACTTTTAACAAATATTTCTATTGAAATTTTAAAATTGATAAATTTTATATAACTAACCAGCCTTTTACAGTAAATATCTACATCCAGAATTCAAAAGGAAAAACATACATAATTTAACAAGAAAAATCGTTGGAGATTGAATAATTTTTTCTCCCAGCCTAATTAAAGGCCTAAATTTATATTAATTTTGGTTTATTTTCATTTTTTAAGTTCTCTAATGATATTTTGAAATTAAAAATATGAAGACAGTGAGAATATTTAAAAAAAATAAAAATAAATAAAGAAAAATAAAAAAAATGAAAATATAAAAATCATAATTTTATTTTTTGAAAAAAAAAAATCAACTGATGTATTTAATTTCAACTTTATTATGCCAACCCTACACACACACACACACACA
>SEYY01005877.1:32500-35000 GCA_009176605.1 Armadillidium nasatum | reverse complement strand
GTTTCCAAATCTTCCTGTTAAGGATAGATTCGAAAACTTTAGAAAGAACGAGGGTTTAAGAAATAGGACGATAGTTAGAGGCCTGAGAGGGGTCCCCTTTCTTCGGCACAGGCTGAATGAGCGCACGTTTCCAGCAAGAAGGAAAGGTTGAAGTAGAAAGACATAGACGAAATAGTTTACCAAAGCAGGGTGCAAGCTCGGACTCACAAGTTTTGAGAACCACAGGAGGAATACCATCAGGACCGTACGCCTTCTGTTAAGCTCAGAGAGAGCAGAAATGACGTCTTTAGAAGAAATTACTATTTTAGGCATAAATGAGTTGGAGTGGGTTGAAGGAGTAGGAACAGCTCCTGAATCGTCTAAGGTTGAATTTAAGGCAAAAGTTTGAGCAAAGAGTTCAGCTTTAGAGGAAGGCAAAACGGCAGTGAACCGTCAGAAGATACTAGAGGAGGGAAAGAGGAAGAAGCAAAGTTAGAGTTGACATTTTTTGCAAAATGCCAGAAAGGGCGAGGGGAAGAGGAGCCAGAAAGATTATTGCATTTGCGACGGAGAAAAGAGTTTTTGTTGTCTCGAAGAATAGATTTTGCACGATTCCGGGATGAAATGTAAGTTCCGTGAGTTTCTGGAGTTTGAAGACGACGGTAATCCCTGAAGGCAGCATCCCTGTGGCGGATAGCAAGAGAACAAGCAGAGTTAAACCAAGGTTTATTAGGTTTAGTAGAAGGGAAAGAATATAGGATGTACGCCTCCATGCCAGAGAGAATCACCTCAGCTATGCGCTCTGCACACTCCGAGGGATCCCTCCCACGGAAACAGTAATCATTCCATGGAAAATCAGAAAAGTACGACCGCAAGTCAGACCAGTTAGTGGCACCGAAATGTGCCAGAAACGTCTCCCCGCCGATGGCGTGGGCCGTTCTTTCGGAAGACTAGAAGAGACAGGACAAGATACAGCGATAAGACGATGATTGGATGAACCCAGAGGAGGAAAAAGTTTAACAGTATAAGGAGAAGGATTAGAAGTTAGAAAAAGGTCTAGAATATTGGGTTCATCACCAAGACTGTCAGGGATACGGGTAGGGAGATGCACCAACTGCTCAAGGTTGTTCTGGATAGAAAATTGGAAGGCGAGTTCACCAGTTGGATCATGAGAACTAGATGAAAGCCATTGGCAGTAGTGAACATTGAAATCACCTAAAATGATGATTTCCGAGAAAGGAGAAGAAGAAAGAATGTGTTCTATTTTGGAGTTAAGATAGTCGAAGAATTTTGGATAGTCTGTAGAGTTAGGAGATAAGTAGACAGAACAAATGAATTTAGTTGTAGAGTTGCAAGAAAGTTTAATCCAGAAAGTAGAGAATTCAGAAGACTCCAAATTAGAGACACGAGAACAGACAACATCATTGCGCACATATGCGCAACATCCGCTTTTGGCTGAAAATTGAGGATAGAGACAGTAGGAGGAAACAGAGTAGGGTTTACTGTCAGAGCACTCAGACACCTGAGTTTCAGTTAAGAACAAGAGATGAGGTCTAGATGAAGAGAGGGGGTGTTCGACAAAGTGGAGACTAGAAAAAAGACCGCGAATGGTACAGAAATTAATGAAAAACGAAGACCGTGGCGCCAACCCCATCACCGGAGGCCACCAACTCCCAGGTGGTGATGGGGGAAGGAGTGGATGAGGGGCTATATTTGGAATCCGCCCTTCTTGGATTCTCAGAGGCAGATTTATATTTTGCTATTTTGATTAATTTAATAGGTAATGTAAGTGTAAGCGTTTGTAAATTTGTAGGACACATGTGAAGAAGGAGGAAAGTTGGAGCATAGGCACTCCAGTGTGAGTCAAGGGTACACTAGAGACCATTTGAGAAGATGAAACGCGAAAAGGAACGAACCAAAGGGCAACGGAGTGAAACGGAATGGTCTAGCCACTCCTATTACCCAGTGTGTTAAGCCCAGTGGGGGGTACTTTTATCGCTTCGGACTGCGCTACGCCCTCCCCCATAATATATATATATATATATATATATATATATATATATATATATATATATATATATATATATATATATATATATATATATATATATATATATATATATATATATATATAATCAAACCGTGGAATTATTTTGTACTCCTTTCATGACTGCATTTGAAGATTCGAACCAGGGCCTAAAAGATGGAATACCCTTGTGCTAACCACTACACCCCCGATGGTTCAAAAGGAAATCAACTGAAACTGCTACTGACGTATCGCCTAGTGAGACAGTCCCAGAAGATCAACTTGGGTGTAAGGTTAGAAAGCCATAGGTAGACATAGGTAACTCCAAGCTTGTCCGCTTTGGTGCCTCCTTCTTTCCTGCCACATCTGTTCTGTGGAATCTCTCCCATCTTTTGTGTTTCCTTCCGAATTTAATCTCAATTTCTTTAAGAAATTTGCGCTAGGTGTGTCCTGTAGGGGTTGTTTTTATTTTTTTTATTTTCATTTTATATTCTT
>SEYY01005877.1:15000-27500 GCA_009176605.1 Armadillidium nasatum | reverse complement strand
ACAGCTATTCTTGAAAAGGTGCAAGTCTATGGTTTTTCGTCTCATCAATTCCCCTGCTCTTACTAACTCTCTCCAGTCTCTTCCCGTCGAATTGTTGGATCACTTTCTCTATACTATCGCTATTACAACGGACATTGCTCATCTGAACTCTCATGTCGCATTCCTCCTCCATTGAGAAGAGCTCGTGCGACACGACTTTCTACACAGTCTCATTCTTTCTCTGTTCAACTCTCCGAAAACAGATTTAACCGCTATGCTCACTCATACATGTACTCTATCTGTTTTCCCAACTTCCTTTGACTTGTACACTTTTAAACGCCGTGTATCGGGTCACGTTGGCCATTAGTGACCAGATCCTGAATGTTCCCCAACTCTGGTGGAATTTGGTAGGCCTCCGGCCTTTGCCCACCAGAGGAGACATAATATATATATATATATATATATATATATATATATATATATATATATATATATATATATATATATATATATATATATATATATATATATATATATATGTCTTTCTATTTGAACCTTCCCTTCTTGCTGGAAACGTGCGCTCATTCAGCCTGTTCCGAAGAAGAGTGACCCCTCCCAGCCCTCTAACTACGGTTCCATTTCTTTAACTTCAGTTAAAGTTTTTGAATCTATCCTTAACAGGAAGATTTGGTCCTCCACTCTTCAGCATTTCGGTGAATCCTTTGCTGTCTTGCTGGACATATTGAAAGCTTTCGATAGAGTCTGACACAAAGCTTTGATTTCCAAACTTCCCTCTTTCGAAATCTTTCCTTCTCTCTGTGATCTTCCCTCTGATTTCCTTTCTGGTCGTTCTATAGCAGCTGTTGTAGACAGCAACCGTTCATCCTAAAAATCTATTAATAGTGGTGTTCCTCAAGGATCTGTCCTATCCCCAATAATTTTTCTGCTTTTCATTAATGACCTTCCCTATATTATTTCATCTCCTATGCACTCCTATGCCGATGATTCCACCCTTCATTACTCTTTTCAGTTTGAAAGGAGTCCCTCTCAACAACAGTTAATATATGCAAGGATGGTGGTCTTGGAGCAACTAACCTCAGATCTATCTCGCATTTCAAACTGGGGAGGAGAAAACATGGTCGTTTTCAATGCTACCAAAACTCAATTCCTCAATCTCTCTATTCGACACAATCTTCCACACAACTATGATATCTTCTTCGAAAACACTCAACCCAGACCTTCATCTCTCCTTAATATTCTTGTTGCTTCTTTTTCTCGTGATCTTTCTTGGAAAGATCACATTACCTCTCTTTCTAAGCACTCTTCTAAGAGGTTAGGTGTTCTGAGGCTACTTCAGTATTTCTACGCCTCTACCCCAGTTATAAGTGGTAAAAATTGACTTCGCAAAAATAAGATTTATCACAAACATGGGAAAGACAACACTGAAGAAGGTTCTCCTGTAGCGATGGTAACTGAGAAGATAAAACTAGATCTATCTCTCTCCCTCTCTCTCTGTCTCTGTCTGTCTGTCTCTCTGTCTCTGTCTCTCTGTCTCTGCTCTCTCTCTCTCTCTCTCTCTCTCTCTCTCTCTCTCTCTCTCTCTCTCTCTCTCTCTCTCTCTCTCTCTCTCATTGAAGTTTCTTTTATTGCATGATAAAATTGAAATTAAAACAACAGTAATATTTCAAACGGCCATCAAATTATTTTAATTAATTAAAAAAGGTAAAGAAAGATAATTGTAAGGAAAAAAGTTATCACACATGGAAAAAGGAAGCGACTGAAAAGGACTGCCCCAAAGCGATCATAGCCCATAGAAAAGAAAAGTAGTTCTAATTTTACATCGCTTGTGATTAACTGTCTTACAAGTGGTTTTAGTGATTTTGATGTAGCTTTAAAATCAAAATCATCTAGAATTTTGTGATTTTAAATCAAAATCAAAATCAGCCAGAATTTTGTGATTTTAAAATCAAAATCATTTTGATTTTGAAAATCAAAATCGTGTCCATCTCTGTATATATATATGCTATATATATATATATATATATATATATATATATATATATATATATATATATATATATATATATATATATATATATATATATATATATATATATATATATATATATATATATATATAATATATATATATATAATATATATATATATATATATATATATATATATATATATATATATATATATATATATATATATATATATATATATATTATATATATATATATATATATATATATATATATATATATATATATATATATATATATATATATATATATATATATATATATATATATATATATATATATATATATATATATATATATATATATATATATATATATATATATATATATATATATATATATATATAATATATATTATATATATATATATATATATATATATATATATATATATATATATATATATATATATATATATATATATATATATATATATATATATATATATATATATATATATATATATATATATATATATATATATATATATATATATATATATTATATATTTAAGATATTAGAACTAATTGAATAATAGTTGATAAAGAGCACCTGCAAAGACAACGTCCGGCTCAGAAAATTTTTCTTTACACCACTGAACATCATCTGATACAATAATAAAGACACACGAACCACATCTGAAAACACACATTATAATAATAATAATAATAATAATAATAATAATAATAATAATAATAATAATAATAATAACCATTATTATTATTATTATTATTATTATTATTATTATTATTATTATTATTATTATTATTATTATTATTATTATTATTATTATTATTATTATTATTATTATGATTATTATTATTATTTGTAGCAATTTACTAATTTAGATATTTTTATATTTTTCTTTTTATTTACTTCTCTCTGTAAAACTTGAAGGCTTTCTTGTAAAATGTTTCCGATGGGTATACGATTTTTGCATTTTCACTGTATTTTAAATAATCAGATCGTCTTACGTGCACACAAATAAAAACTGGTCCGTTGGATTTTAAATTTTTGTTTCTTAAAGCAATGGAGAACTTAGAGTTTGCCATTAGAAGGTATGATTTTCTTATTCTTAAAAGCGAACGAAACTTATCTCTGTACTTCATTAAATCCGGAATAGGACATGGTCTTTGTGTTATATAATTATAAGGACTTATAGCATTTAGGTATTTCTGATTAGAATGTCCTTTAACAGTCTTGGCACTCATTATTTTTAGCATATTTTTGAAATTATTTCTGCTTGAAGAATTTATGACTGTTTTAAAACACACATCTGGCAAATAAGCAACTGGCAACATAGAAAATAATTTGCCGAGTCTTTTTTCTATTGCTTTTGGAATAACAACCTGTTGGAAAAACAATATTATTAATATGTAGAGTTAAAGTTACAATCAGTAATCACAAATTTTAAATATAGAGTATAGAAAAATGTAGATATGCTTCCTCCTTCCCGTCAAGTGGTGTTATGTTCAAAAACATTTCATTCTTAAGTATGAAATGTTTGACCAAAGTGTTCAAAACGTTTTGAAATAATTTACTAGTTTAATGGAATGTTTTAACGTATACTGTAAAAATTTCCAAAGAATGTTTTGATAAAACATGTATGTAGATAATTAAATGAAAATAAAGTGTGATAGCTACACCTAAACAGTTTAAATTTTAAATTCATTTTGATAATTCCTACGTTATAAAGATGAGTAAATTCAATCTTGCTAGAATATTCAGACAAAGTTACCTTTATAGTTGAGTTTTTTTTTCCTTTTGAAATATCTTGAAAAATAATAATCATGAATGACTCTTAATTTATTGTAAATGACATTATAAAATTTCTAATTGAGATGAGGAAGTTAATCAAGGAGTTCAACGTCATACATGCAAAAATATTAGATTCAGTCAACAATTATCACAACATTATTAATAACTCGAAATTTTAATTAAAAGTAAATACATTAAGGTAAAATAGGAAAATATTTGATAATTACTTAACAAAATCATTTACCTCCATTCCAAACTCAATCTTAAAGAAATAAATAGTCATCAATTGGCAAATCTTGTTTCCTAATCGACCTTTTTCTGTGACAGATATGAATGGAGTGGAGCAGTTAAGTTCTGAAATGGTTTCAAATGAGAAGAATTATTAATCTTTCTTTACTAATGTCCTTATAAGACGAAGTAATTCTTCTAATTATTTATTTAGTGAAGATAATCACAAGGTCGACTTCAGTAATTTATTCGTTCATTCTATCACTCGTCACCTTACATTTAAATAAATTACTTTAATAATATTTAGTTAGAATAAACTATTAATTAAGTTTTGGGATTCGGAATGTAAAAGAAGGAAAAAATGAATCAGACAAAACAAACTTTAAAAAATAGTTATAAAATATATAAAATAATAACGTAAAACAAAAGTAAGTAGGACTCATTAGAATTTTTTGAAAATTAAAGGATTAAGCTAGCCGTATGTTAGCAATTGTTTTTTTTTTTATTTATTTTTTTCCTTTGGCGTAGCATTTTTACTCTTTTTGTTCGAATTTTCAATTTTAAGAATCTAAAGCGATAAATTTTTATAGTCACCCCTTTTCTTTTTAATTTTAGGTAAATTTTAAGTTGTTTGAACTTTTGATATATCGCAATACCGATATATCGAAACTTCAATAAACTTCAATATATAAGCTCTCGATATATCGAGAGAACGATATATATATATATATATATATATATATATATATATATATATATATATATATATATATATATATATATAATATATATATATATATATATATATATATATATATATATATATATATATATATATATATATATATATATATATATATATATATATATATATATATATATATATATATATATATATATATACATATATATGGTAAAGGTGGAGATTGTTTCTGAGTTTCGATTGTTAAAAAATATCGAAAATCGAAAATATCGGAGAAGCCTATCGTAAACAAGAGAGTTGCCAAGAGGTACTATTACTAGACATAGACACAATTATTATTACTTACTTTTCTAGCAGAACCTAATTCGACTTATCATAACCTGAACTACCGAAATTGCCGTAAAAAGAGGCCTAACCTACACAAGAATTTGCCGTAAAAGAGACCTAAGTACACAAGAACGTTTGCACGACATAGTAGCCTAGGGCTAATTATAGGCAGGAAAATATCGATTAAAAAAAAAAATATCGACAAAAAAAATATCGAAAAAAAAAAAAAAAAAAAACCTAAAAAATAATATATATATATATATATATATATATATATATATATATATATATATATATATATATATATATATATATATATATATATATATATATATATATATATATATATATATATATATATATATATATATATATTACTACGGGGAGTATTTTCTTGGTCAATATTGGCATAACCACTTTTTGAGGGTTCAACCCCCTTCCGGCATAGCCTACCACACCTTACTTTTCTTTTCTCATACTCTTTTCTGATCCCTTTTTAAAAGTTCAATCCACCCAAAGGGATATACTCCCTTTCCCTCTCCTTATTACACCTTCCCCTCTCCTTATTACACCTTCCCACTCCTTAGGGAGTGGTTATCTAGACATACCACCCAATTTTTTCAACCTTTTTCCTGACCCCCATTTTTAAGGATTCAACCCAACCTCGGAGAGATGTACTCATTTCCTTGCCATCATTCTTTCTACCCCCATTAAGGAGTTGGTGGCGTAGCTCTGCACCCCATTTTTTCCAACCTCTTCCCTGATTCCATTTTGAGCATTTACCGTTTCTCACTCTTATTCCCTGAAATTATTCAGCCTGTGCTGAAGAAGGGGGGACTCATCTCAACCCTCCAACTACCATCCCATTTCTTTAACCTGCGTTATTTCTAAAGTTTTTCGAATCTATACTTAACAGGAAGATTTGGAAACATCTCTAAGTCTTCTAATCTCATCTTTGATCGCCAGTATGGCTTTCGTAAAAAATGCTCTACTGGTGATTTTCTTTTCCTACTCACTGATTTTTGGTCCTCCGTTCTTCGGCAATTAGGTGAATCTTTTGCTGTCTCGCTGGACATATTGAAAGCTTTCAATAGAGTTTTGAACAAAGCTTTGATTTCCAAACTTCACTCTTTCGGAGTTTATCCTTTTCTCTGTGATCTTCTCTCTGATTTCCTTTCCGGTCGTTCAATAGCAGCTGTTGTAGATGCCCAACATTCTTTCTTTAAATCTACTAATAGTTTTGTTCCTCAAGGATCTGTCCTATTTCTAACACTTTTTCAGCTTTTCATTATTGACATTCTCTCTGTTACTTCACCTCCTTTTCATTCCTATGCCAATGACGCCACCCTTCATTATTCTTTTCAATTTGAAAGAGGTCCATCTCAACAGCATTGGATAGACACAATGAAGGTAGCATTGGAGAAGCAGACCTCTGATCTATCTCGCACTTCAAATTGTGGTAGAGAAAGCTTGGTCGTTTTCAATGCTCAAAAACTCAATTCTTCTGTCTCTCTACTCGACTCAAACTTCTACACAACTATAACATCTTCTAAAGAATGCAACTCAAACCTTAGTCTGTCCTTCATTTTCTCGGTGCATCTTTTTCTCATTATTTTTTTGGAAGGATCACATTACTTCTCTTTCATAAGTAAGCCTCTAAAACTTTAGGTGTACTGAGGAGCTCTCGTTAAAAAGGTGGAAGTCTAGGGCTTTCCGTCTTGTTTTGATTTCTGTCATCTTGGATTTTGTGTCCGCTATCTTGGATTTCTGTCCACTATATTGGATTTCTGTCCGCCATATTGAATTTTCCGAACACGTGGTTTTCATCTCTGTAGATTTTCTCAAATGGTTTCCTCCGTCTTGAATTTGAATTTTCTTCGTCGTTTTTTTCTTTACCATGTGGTTTCCACCATCATGGATTTAATTTTGAATTTTTTTCCACAACTTTTTTCTTGACCACGTGGTTTTCACGATCCCTGATTTGATTTTGAATTCTCTATTAAGTGAAAATCAAATTTCCTCCAATAGTCAGGGAAAGGATACGAACTTAAAAACTATTATGAGACCAAGATCCGAAACCTCGTCCGTCTAATTTGAATTCCATCACGCTACCACTACATCAGCTGGATCATACCTTAGAATGAGCGAATTATTCTATTCATTCGCGACGTTTCCTCTTTGAAGTTGATATTACTTTATTGAATATATAATTACACTTACGTCGTCAATTATTTCGAATGTTTAAGTGATAACTTTACATATCAATTATTTAATCACTGTTATATAATCATGCTTACATATTCGATTATTTCGGATGCTTAATTACATAATAATTAAACAATCATAGTTATTACGTAATAACTTTAAATAACCATTATGTAATCGATGTTTTTCGAGGTATTATTACATAATAATTATATAATCACTGTTATTACTAAATGACTACTCCTACATCGAATGAATTATTGCACAATCACTGATATTATATAATAATTTATATGCATAACTACTATCCTCAAATACGTTTCATTATGATATTTCTAATATTTTATTACCATTGTTACATAATAATTATAATAATTTATATAAATTTGAATAACTACTGTCTTGAAATACATTTCTTAATCGTATTTCTATTATTACTGTTACATTATAATTAAATAAACGGTTATTACGTAATAACTTTATGTAATATTTTACATAACAAGCATTTATTTAACGTATGACTTCATCCTGTGCTCTCTATGACTTTGATTCCTATATTACTTTGCTGATTATATGAGCCATCATGACACTAGGACGTCATCCATACACCGTCTTGAGTTAATGCTCACGTGGTATCCACCAACTTGGTTTTCTAACCACGTGGTTTTATTCACCATCGTGATTTTCTCACGACCACGGGGTTTTTATTTCCATAGATTTTCTTTTGACCACTTAGTTTCAACCAATCAATATCCAATTTCTGATATCTCGTGTTTATGACTCACGACATTTACATACTTATTTGCTTTAAATCACTATAACCAATGTTATAAAGGAGACCATGTGTCTTCGAAGTCATAACCACGTGACTGATAACTTCGTAACCCAATAAATCCTGATATTTCACTTTTTGGCTAGCCTCATTTACATTTACCATATGACATTATCACTTGTTTATGGTCCCAGCGCCAAATGTTTGATATCCATAACGTCATTGTATAACAAAACTTAATGTATTTATAATTAAAAATTCTTATTACATAATAAATCATTAACAATATTATTTTATATATGCGAAGAAATCATTCACTTAATATTTCGACATATATTTCCCATCTCATGACTTTATTTCTTTAATAGCAAAATGATATCATACACATATTCTTGGATATTCATCCTGTTTTCTTCAAACTTATATTAAACTTATCATATTTTCTGTTTCTTTTCAAGCTATGACTTTTAAAAATTATTTTTAAACTTATTTCACATTACATTTTCTATGTTATTCCAAGCAATGACTTTAATAAATTATTTTAATCTTATTTCATATTACATCTTCTATATTTCCTTCAAGTATTGACTTTTTTAATTAAAATTTATTTTCTCGTATTCAAGATAATAAAATATCTATAAATCTCACGTAGTACACAACCACCGACAGACACTCAAACTCATATAAATATTGGTAATCAAACATACTGAAGCATAAACATATTTACGATCATATAAATTCGTACGTAGACTTATATATCCACATGTACACACAGACATACGAACATACAAACAATCTCTCAAGCATTCAAATGAACAAACATATACAACCTCTTATTTCTCAATACTTAAAAATCCTGATGCTTCCTTTATCTCACTCTACTCTCTCTCTCTCTCTCTCTCTCTCTCTCTCTCTCTCTCTCTCTCTCTCTCTCTCTCTCTCTACCCTGCTCTTTTGAATTTACCATCCTTTTATTTACACTCAAATCAATTTCATTTACATAAATAAATGTACACAACAATGAGCTCCCTACTAGTCTCTTTTATTCAACTTTTATATATATTTAATAAACATATATCTGGTATAGAGTTGCCAGACACTTCTTGAATTCAAATTCAAGATGGGGGAAGCAATTTGAGAAAATATACGGAAATGAAAACCACGTTTTCGGAAAATCCAAAATGGCGAACAGGAATCCAATATTGCGGACAGAAATCCAAGATAGTTGACACAAAATCAAGATAGCGGAAATAAAAATGGCGGAAGCCAAATCCAAGATGGGGGGGACAGATCCAATTTGGCTGACAGGAATCACGTGTACAAAAAAAAAAAAAAAAAAAAAAAAAAAAAAAAAAAAAAAAAAAAAAATCTACGGAGAAAAATGGCGGATAGATGACAGAATTGTCTCATGATAGCCTGTGACATGACGTCACAGGATAAGGTATGTGTGACGTCATCACCGAGAATGCCTGAATCCTGATTGGTCATGGATTTAGCCAATGAGGCATCGGATGTTCCCGGATGACTCTTTACCCTTAGTGCCAGCTGTCGCTTGCACTGACACTCCAATCAAACCTTAGTCCCAGCTGTCGCTGGCACTTCCCTCTTGCCCAGTGAGCGTGGCCTAATCAAGGGTGCTAAGTACTAGAAATTGCTGGAAAAGCTAGAAATGGTACTCAGGAAAGAGCATGAGTTAGGCCTTGGCACTAGCACTTAAGGGCCATGAGTGTCAAAAAGGGATAGCACGTACCGCCAGGTACGTGCCTCAGGTAAAAAGATTAAAAAAAAGTGGGACTTAATGGATTAAAAGATTAAAAAAGTAAAAAAGGGGCAAGAAATAAGGGATTAACATAATTAAATAAGGTGATTATCCAGGTAAATTATCGGATTATCCGATTAATCGGATTAAAAACACCTCACGAAAGAGCGTGGGGCTAATTACCCTCTCGTTTCCCTTCACTTTCCCCTCACTTTTCTTTCACTTTCTCCTTACTTGGCACTGGCACCCGTCAAAAGTGCCCCCATACTATATATATATATATATATATATATATATATATATATATATATATATATATTATATATATATATATATATATATATATATATATATATATATATATTTACAGAAACGCCACCACTCACGGGCAGAACCGTTTTCATGAAGGGGGCATACACAGAGGAAGAAAACTCACTCAAACACACCTAACGCACTCCCTCAGGTGGGCATAGACGGAAGCCTTGAAGAGTGGAAGATTAAATGCAGGAGGAAAAATAGATGATGGTAAAGAGTTTCACAGAACAGAGATGGCTGGAAAAATGGAGGTACCACAACGAGCCAGCCTTGAGTTTCCCACTTCCACACAAAATTGGTGTGAAAGCAGGGCACCCGTTGTGCAACGAGGACGACGCAACGGTGGAGGAATGCGAAAGGCCAATTTCCTCGAGCACCTGCCATTGTAGTACCTATAGAAAAGAGATAGCGCGCCAACGTCAAGTCGAAGAGATAAGGGGTCAAGAGAGTTTGAAAGTAGGGGACAGTTTATTAATTTTTTAGCTTTTGACTCAATCCTATCCAGAAGAGAGGAGGAGCCGGAGCCTCCCCAGATGTGAGAACAGTACTCCATACAAGGGCGGAAAAGACCCTTATATATTTGGAGTAACTGCTCAGAAGGAAAAAATTCTCACAATCTGAACAGAACTCCCAGCTTCTTAGAGGCCGCTTTAGCAACCATTGTGATATGAGGTTTCCAAGACAGTTTATTGTTTGTGTTTAAACCAAGAATGTTAATGTTATTTACAGGTGAGACGGGAGAGCCGTCGAAGTGGATAGGAAAGTTGGGAGGTGTTTTATGAGAGGGAGATGTGAAGAAGTTGAGTTTTTAAAGAGTTGAATTTTTCAAGGTTGTTATGACCCCACCGGGAAATCCCATCCAGATCGGCAAGAGTAGAGTCGGAAAGTTGAAGACGAGAAGCAACTCTAGAAGCAAAAGAGTGAGCAGATTAGAAATGAGAAGAAGACTGTAGAGTTGAGTCATCAGCATAAGAGTAAACAAAGTTAGAAGTACAGTTGAGAAGAATGTTAATGAAAAGTAAGAATAAAGTTGGAGATAAAACAGAACCCTGAGGAACACCACAGTTGACAGAAAATGAGGAAGAGGTCGCTCCATCTACAATTGCCGAAATGGAACGATCTTAGAAAAAACTAGACAAGAGTAAGCAAAGAAAGGAGAAAACCCAAAGGAAGGGAGCTTGAAGAGCAGCAACGCATGCCATACTCGGTTAAAAGCCTTGGATATATCCAGCGCCACCATACAAGACTCCCCGAAATCCTTAAGGGCAGAAGACCATAATAAGAGAGGACAGTATGTCACCAGTTGACCTGGAACATCGAAAGCCATACTGGTGATCAGAGAGAAGAGAATGAGACTCCAAATGATCCATGAAATGAGAGTTGAGGAGAGTTTCAAAAATTTTAGATAGAACAGAAGTGAGAGCTATAGGTCGATAGTTAGAAGGGTCAGAGCGACTACCTTTTTTCGGGATCGGCTGAACAAATCCACCCTTCCAGCATTGAGGAAAAGTATTAGAATTAAGGCATACAGAGTAGAGCTGAACAAGGATAGGCGTTAACTCGGAATCACACTCCCTCAGAACACGACTGAGAATGCCATTCGGGCTACTAGCCTTCCTGATGTTCATAGCTTTCAGCATCCCATGCACCCGATCAAAAGTAATTACAGGTAGAGACATGGAACACCTGAGAGGAGAAGGAGCAGGAGGAGGAGTGCCAGAAACGAGCAAGGTGGAAATATATGAGAAAAGGAGGCCGAAGAGATTAGCCTTTTCAGTAGGAGTATTAGCTACAGAACCATCAGAGCGAATAAGAGGAGGAAAGGCAGATTTACAGAAGTTATTAGAAATATTTTTGACAAGAAGTCAGAAATTTTTTTCAGTAGGAGAGCCATGGAGGTCAGCGAACTTCCTTTTTATGAAAGTACGCTTAGTCCGTCGAAGAACATCCCTTCAACGATTCCGATCTGAATGAAAATTAACAAGAGTGATAGGAGAAGGAGAGTTTTTCCATTCACGATAAGCTTTGTCTCTCACCCGAAGGGCAAGAGAACAGTTGTCATCGAACCATGGATTTTGAGGAGAAAAAGATTTAGTTGAAGATGGAATGAATCTGCTCATCCCATCAAGAATCACAGCCCCTACCTTTTCAGCAGAGACAGAAGCGTCCCCCGAGAAAAAGCAAGATTCACTCCAATGATAGTTAGCAAAGAAGCGACGCATTGCCCCCCAATTAGACCTATTAAAGTGCTAGAAAGTACGTTTAGGTCATGGTGGAGCTGTTGAAGAGAAAGTACTATAAATAAGAGCTATAAAATTATGGTCAGAGTTACCAATAGAAGGAAAATGGTGTATTTATATCTACAATGAGTAGTGGTGAAGCATAAATCAAGTTTATTCAAGAATT
>SEYY01005877.1:0-7500 GCA_009176605.1 Armadillidium nasatum | reverse complement strand
TAAATAGAAAGAGCAATATATATATATATATATATATATATATATATATATATATATATATATATATATATATATATATATATATATATATATATATATATATATATATATATATATATATATATATATATATATATAACTCAACAACTCCCCCTTGTGCCAAACAGAATCTGTATTGTGAGTCGAAGCGCCAGATAAAAAAAAGCCCCCCCCCCCCCGCAGAAAAATATTGCTAAATAAAGCTCTTTTGATACCAGGCGTTCAAGAGAAGCACTACGAGGAATAGAAGAAATACTGGAGCCTTCCAAATAATCCGAACCGAACTACAAAAGAGATCGAAAACGAACGACCACATAGAAAATTTCTGCGGTAATAAGCGAAAGGGAAAAAGGGACTTCAGATTTTAATAAAATCAAAATGTATAGCTTTTTCAATGAAATCGTCCTAGAATTGCAAAGGCATCTAGGTGGAAGAGGTTGTAATTCTGCAACTCCCAACAAAACGGGTGACGCACCGATAGAGGCCGCCCGTGAGGAGTAATGCAATTTACTGTAATTAAGTGTGAGCTCATAGAAAGCCGTTTACCAGTGAATTTGCAACTTAAGAGCTCTTCCAACACCAAGATTTCAATAAAAGCCATACGAGGAATAAAATAAATACTGGAGCCTCCCAAGCAATCCGAATTGAACTACAAAAGAAATCGAAAAAACGAAAGATCACTTAGAAAAATTCTGCTGTAATGAGTTTACAATTTTCAGAATTAAAAATAGATGATTGCATACTTATTAAAAGAATGATGGACAAATTTCCCAATTATCTTCAAACTTTGGAAAATTTGTGGGGGGGGGGGTTAAACAACTTGTAACGGAATTGACACAACTCCTCACCCCCCATGTGCCAAACAGAATCTGTATTGTGAGTCGGCATCCTCTTGCATAATTATAATACGTGTTATTTTATAAATTACTCATTATGAAACTAAAGCTTTGTAATAACCCTTGACGTTGCTAGTTGCTAGTTAAATAGTTAAGGCTTTGAAATAAGATAACAATTAAAATAGTTGAAACAATGATGCTTTATAACAGCATGTTGTGAAACCAACCAATGAGAGGCGAGGCCCTCTGGTGGAATAAAAGTCTTTTCAACGCGGGAATTGGAGAGAAGGTGGGAGTTCGGCGTGAGAGACAGCACCTACAGGAACCTTCCTGTAGGTTGCAAGTCGGACGTTAAAACCATCAATTTAATTACCAAATAATTATCAATAGTGAATACAAAAAACAATAGATATCATATTTATTTATCAATAAATGTTAAAAGTGAACGGAGAGTTACTGGTGCTTTGCATTAATTAACAAACATATACAAAAGATCATTCCATTTACTATGTTTTGTAACTAGATTTAAGAAAATAAAGATTAAAGAAAAACAAAGCTTTTCGTAACATTATCTCCTTTAATTACGGGGCTCGAATCAAAGCTTTATATATATATATATATATATATATATATATATATATATATATATATATATATATATATATATATATATATATATATATATATATATATATATATATATATATATATATATATATATATATATATATATATATATATATATATATATATATATATATATATATATATATATATATATATATATATATATATATATATATATATATATATATATATATATATATATATATATATATATATATATATATATATATATATATATATATATATATATATATATATATATATATATATATATATATATATATATATATATATATATATATATATATATATATAAATAAATAATCTTCATCCTCCAGTCAATGGGATCTTTCGAGGAAGATCCTTGGGTTTCACGAGTCCATGGCGGAGACCGCCTGCAGGGCCAGGCCTGACCTATCGCGGATGCCTGAGATTATTTCCCCATCGTTGACAAGAATATTTTACTTATGTACTATTGAGGACAGAAGTAATGCACATATACTTGGGTCGAACATTTTCAAGATGGCTTGGGTAGGTTAAATTTTCAAATCAATAGTGCTTCCGAGGGAGGGGCTTGCTATGCCCACTTGACCATAGTTTGTATTTTAACAGTATGAGGAAATATGAGTGTGTTCCTCGAAATTAAGCGAAACGTAACATTGAAAACAGCTACAGCGAGCAGAATCTTCATTTTCGTGGGACACATTGCTGTAGCAATTCTCAGCTGATCTATATAAACAAACATAAATATATTTCAAAATCTAATTTAATCAGTCTTTTAATACAATATAAGTAATCATTTAATTTCATTAATATCATAAAGGTTATATATATATATATATATATATATATATATATATATATATATATATATATATATATATATATATATATATATATATATATATATATATATATATATATATATATATATATATATATATATATATATAGGTTTGTTCCTCGGAACCATATTTTTTTAGCAAAAATTGGATTGCAAACAATGTGTAGGAAGGCATACTTGAAAGTTATTAATAGTTAACATTATTGATATTTATTATTGATTTCATTATTGATAGAGTATATTGTTACTATTTAAAAGTAACAAATTTAATGTTAATTTGACGCTTCGGGACAGCTAGGCCCATTTTCAGAAATAATTAATCTGTGAGCAGAAAATAAAATAGACATATAATAATCAGTTATGAAATAAATGTTAAATAAAATAAAGTGAAAATAGTTATGAACATAATATAATAAAGCACATACATAATTCAATAAGAGTAAACGGTTTAATATTTGACACAAACAGGAGTGAGTAAAATGATACACTAAGTTGAAAGGCGGATAATGGATAATGAAATAATACATATGAGTAGATTATGATTTAGTTGGTTGGATGAATGATGTAATAGGATGGAGTATGGGTATGGAGTAGGGTGGATGCGGGGAGTCATGAGATGATTAGCAATATGTTACTTTTAAATAGTAACAATATACTCGGCTTTTATCAATAAATGTTAACTATTAATAACTTTCAAGTATGCCTTGAGTGGATTACCGAGGTGATTCTCTCTGGCATGGAGGCATACATTCCTTATTCTTTCCCTTCTACTAAGCCTAACAAACCTTGGTTTAACTCTACTTGTTCTCGCGTTATTCGCCGCAGGAATGCTGCCTTCTAAGATTACAGTCGTCTTCAAACTCCTGAAACTCATTCAACTTATATTTCATCCTTTAATCGTGCAAAATCTTTTCTTCGTGATACCAAAAACTCTTTTCTCCGTCGTAAATGCAATAATCTTTGTGGTTCCTCTTCCTCTCGCCCTTTCTGAGATTTTCCAAAAATCTCAACTCTAACTTTGCTTTTTCCTCTTTCCCTCCTCTAGTTTCTTCTGATGGTTCAATTGCCATTTTACTTTCTACTAAAGCCGAACTCTTCACTCAAACTTTTGCCTCCAACTCTACCTTAGACGATTTCGGGGCTATTCCACCTCCTTCAATACCCTCCAACTTATTTATTATTGTAATTTCTTCTAAATATGTCATTTCCGCTTTCTCTGAGCTTAACACTAAGAAGGCGTATGGTCCTGATGGTATTTCTCCTGCGGTTCTCAAAACTTGAGCTTCCGAGCTTGCACCTTGCTTTGGTAAACTTTTTCGTCTTTGTCTTTCTACTTCGACCTTCCCTTCTTGCTGGAAACGTGCGCTCATTCAGATTGTGCCGAAGAAGGGGGAACCCTCTCAACTTTCTAACCATCGTCTATTTCTTTAACCTCCGTTCTTTCTAAAGTTTTCGAATCTATCCTTAAGAGGAAAATTTGGAAGCACCTTAATTCTTTTAATCTTATCTCTGATCGCCAGTATGGCTTTTGTAATGAACATTCTAGTGGTGATCATCTTTCCCTTCTCTCTGACTCTTGGTCCTCCTCTCTTCGGCATTTCGGTGAGTATTTCACTGTACCGCTAGACATATCGAAAGCCTTCGATAGAGTTTGGCACATAGCTTTGATTTCTAAACTTCCCTCTTTCGCAATCTGCAATTCTCCCTGTGATACCAAATCCTTTCCGGTCGTTCTATTGCAGCTGTTGTAGACGGCCACCGTTTTCCTATAAATCTATAAATAGTAGTGTTCCACAAGATTCTGTCCTATCCCCAACTCTGTTTCCAATTTTCATCAATGACCTTATCCTTATTACTTCGTCTTCTATTCACTCCTATGTCGATGACTCCACCCTTCATTACTCCATTCAATTTGAAAGACGCCCCTCCCAACAGCAGTTAGTAGATTTAAGAAGGATGGCCTTGGAGCAACTAACCTCTGATCTATCTCTCATTTCAAATTGGGGCAGAGAAAACATGGTCCTTTTCAATGCCTCAAAAACTCAATTCCTTCATCTCTCTACTCGAAACAATCTTCCACACAACTACGATATCTTCTTCGAAAACACGCAACTCAAACCTTCATCTCTCCTCAATGTTCTAGGTGTTTCTTTTTCTCGTGATCTTTCTTGGAAAGATCATGTTACTTCTCTTTCTAAACAAGCTTCTAAGAGGTTGGGTGTTCTGAGGAGCCTTCTTGATTTTTTTATGCCACCCCTGTTGCTTGCTCTGTATAGGGGTGTTGTTCGCCCCTGTATAGAGTACGCCTCACACATCTGGTGTGATTCCACACATACAGCTCTTCTCGAAAAGGTGGAGTCTAGGGCTTTCGTCTATTTAATTCTTTTGCTCTTACTAACTCTCTCCAATCTCTTTCTTCCCGTCGAATTGTTGAGTTACTTTCTCTATACTATCACTATTACAATGGACACTGCTCTTCTGAACTATCACGTCGTTTGCCTCCTCCATTGAGATGGACTCGTGCGACACAACTTTCTACACAGTCTCATCCTTTCTCTATCCAACTCTCCGACCCCAGACGTAACAGCTATGCTGAATCTTACATGTACTCTACTGGTAAAGTATGGAGCACTCTCTCTTTATCTATTTTCCCATCTGCCTTTGACTTGCACACTTTTAAACGCCGTGTATCGGGTCACGTCGGCCATTAGTGACCAGATTTCTGACTGTTTCCCAATTCTGGTGCATATTGATAGTCTTCTGGCCTTTTCCCACCAGAGGAGACATAGTATATATATATATATATATTATATATATATATATATATATATATATATATATATATATATATATATATATATATATATATATATATATATATATATATATATATATATATTATATATATATATATATATATATATATATATATATATATATATATATATATATATATATATATATATATATATATATATATATATTTTACACATCACCACCACCCACGGGCAAAGCCCTATTCAAGGATGGGGTGTCCTAAGAACTAAAATAAAGTAGAACAAAAAAAATAGAAAATGACAATAATAATAATAATAATAATAACAACAATAATAACAAAAACAACCCATACAGGACCCACCTAACGCAAATTTCTTAGGTGAGCGCAGACGCCGGCTTTAAAGTTGAGATTAAATTCGGCAGGAAACACAGAAGATGGGAGAGAATTCCACGGAAACAGATGTGGCAGGAAAGAAGGAGGCACCACAGCGTACAAGCCTGGAGTTGCCTATGTCCACGTAGAATTGATGCGCAGACAATGCACCACTTGTACTGCGAGGACGGCGAAAAGGTGGAGGTACACGGGTGGATAATTCCCTCGAGCATTTGCCGCTGTAGTACCTATAGAAAAGAGACAAGGAATCAACGTCGCGTCGCAAAGATAAAGAGTCAAGTGAATTAGAAAGAGCTGAACAGTTTATAAGTCTTTTAGCCTTTGACTCAACCTTATCCAAAAGACGGGTGAAACCTGAGCCACCCCAGATATGAGAGCAGTACTCCATGCAAGGGCGGATGAGTAATTGTATAATTGGAGTAATTGCGAAGAAGAAAAAAATTCTCGTAGTCTAAACAGAACTCCCAGCTTCTTTGAGGCTGCCCTAGCAACCATTGTGATGTGAGGTTTCCAAGACATTTTTTTTTATGTGAAGGCCAAGGATGTTTATATTGTCAACAAGAGAGATGGGGGAACCATCGAAAGAAATAGAAAAGTTAGGAGGTGTCTTTGAGAGAGAGATTTCTAGAAGTTGAGTTTTTAAAGAGTTTAATTTCACAAGGTTGAGACGACCCCACTGGGAAATTCTATCCAGATCTGCAAGAATGGATATCGGAAAGATGAAGACGAGAGGCAACTCTAGATGCAAAGGAAGGAGCAGATTTGAAATGAGTAGAAGAATGGAGGGTTGAGTCATCGGCATATGAATGGATAGGGTTAGATGAACAGCTAAGAAGATCATTAATGAAAAGTAAGAATAGAGTAGGAGATAAGACAGAACCCTGAGGAACACCACTATTGACAGGAAAGGAAGAAGAAGTCGCTCCATCAACAACAGCCGAAATGGAGCGATTAGAAAGAAAGCTAGACATAAGTAAGCAGAGAGAAGGAGGAAACCCAAAGGAAGGGAGCTTGGAAAGCAGAGACGCATGTCATACTCGGTCAAATACCTTAGATATGCCAAGCGCCACCACACAAGTCTCCCCATGATCCCTAAGGGAAGAAGACCATAAATCTGTAAGATAGGAAAGTATGTCACCAGTAGACCTCGAAAGTCGAAAGCCATACTGATGATCAGAAAGAAGGGAATGAGATTCCAGATGATCCAAGAAATGAGAGTTGAGAAGGGTTTCAAAGATCTTAGACAGAATACAAGTGAGAGCTATAGGGCGATAGTTAGAAGGATCAGAGCGGCTACCCTTTTTCGGAATAGGTTGGACCAATGCACGCTTCCAACACTGAGGGAAAGTATTAGTATTGAGGTATAGAGAGTAGAGTTGAACGAGGGGCGGAGCCAGCTCAGAAGCACACTCCCTTAAATCTCGGGGAGGAATGCCATCCGGGCCACTTGCCTTCCTTACGTTCATAGATTTCAGAAGCCCATGAACCTGATCAAATGTAATCACAGGTAAAGGCATGGAACCTATGGGAGGAGAAGAAGTAGGAGGAGGGTTGCCGGAGTCGTCCAGGGTTGAATTAGAGGAGAATAGGAGGCCGAAGAGATTAGCCTTTTCAGTTGGAGTGTTAGCAACAGAGCCATCAGTGCGAATAAGAGGAGGAAAGGAAGATTTACAGAAGTTGTTAGAGATGTTTTTGGCAAGAGGCCAGAAAGATTTATCAGTAGGAGAGTTCAGGAGCTCCGCACACCTTCTTTTAGTGAAAGCCTGCTTTGCTCGTCGAAGAATATCCCTTCAACGATTCCGAGCAGAATGAAAATTAGCAAGAGTGATAGGAGAAGCAGAGTTTTTCCACCCCCGGATACGCGATGTCTCTAGCCTGAATAGCAAGAGAGCAGGCTCGATCGAACCATGGAGTTTGAGGAGAAAAAGATTTAGTTGAAGAAGGAATGAACCTGCTCATCCCATCAAGATTACAGCCCCCAC
>SEYY01005876.1:27500-34853 GCA_009176605.1 Armadillidium nasatum | reverse complement strand
AAGTTTTCCTTAAAATGAATATAAGAATTACTCGCCTGGCTTATTTCTTTGATGGATTTGATTCAAATGTAGCATGAAATACTTTCCAAGTTGCTAAAACCTTTCTACATAAGATTGAAGTTGCAAGCATAATATTGGAAATTTCGTCTTACTCCAAATCCTTATTCCTTAATATTAAAATTAAAATATTTATTTATTTATTTGAAAATAATTTTAAAATAGATTTTTTCAAATATGAAAATACTTCAATATTTGTTTACTTATTTTTTGGGGATAGAAATAATGTTATGTAAATTTTGATAAATTCATAAAGAATTGTATTGAAAATTTCAGTTGTATTTTTGCCACATATATATATATATTTAGGTATATAATATATATATATATATATATAATAATATATATATTATATATATATATATATATATATATATATATATATATATATATATATATATATATATATATATATATATATATATATATATATATATATATATATATATATATATATATATATATATATATATATATATATATATATATATATATATATATATATATATATATATATATATATATATATATATATATTTATATATATATATATATATATATATATATATATATATATATATATATATATATATATATATATATATATATTATATATATATATATATATATATATATATATATATATATATATATATATGTATATATATATATATATATATATATATATATATATATATATATATATATATATATATATATATATATATATATATATATATATATATATATATATATATATATATATATATATATATATATATATATTATATATATATAATATATATATATATATATATATATATATATTATATTTATAATTATATAATGTAATTTGAAGTTTTATTGTTATAACCCTTTACTCCTCATTTTTCCATATATCAAGGCATTCATTTTAATTATCTACCATACATATATTAACATGTACTTTAAACCTGTACTACACCAACCAAAATAACTCTTTATTTATATGGAAAAATAAACTCTAAAAAAAAATTTAAATTTCTCCTATTTTTCCTTTAAAAATATTTAAAATTCAGATATTTGAATTTGGAAACATTTTTCGAGTTCTTAAAACAACTGAAATGACCATTCCATTTATAAAGCTTTTCTATCTCCATTAATTAATACAATATAAATATTTATGTTTTTAGAAGATATACTTTGACAATAGGTTTTAAGTCAGAATAAATAAAGATGTATTTAATAAATTCTTGGGTGAAAATAATGTACATAAGCGTCAGCACGTAATATACATACATACTACGTACAATATATATATATATATACTATATATATATATATATATATATATATATATATATATATATATATATATATATATATATATATATATATATACAAAATACATACATACATACATATACAAACATACAAACATACATATACACACATATATACAAGCATACATACATGCACACATGCATACATACATACATACATAAATGAATTGTTTATATATAAGAAATGTTTAAAATCATTGAATATTATTTTCTGACAAATTTAACTTTTAATTTCGATTATGAAAATCGACTTTTGTCACCGAATGAATGACAGGTTTTTAATCAAAGAATAATCCATAGAAGAACGTTCCTCGAATTTGCTCCGTATAGCTATTGTGAAGGAAGGAAAGGAGTATATGGATGGAGAAAGAAAAGAGAGATAGATAAATGGGATAGATAGATAGATAGATAGATAGATAGATAGATAAAGAGAGATAGAGAGAGAGAGGAAAATGCAAGAAAGAAATAGATAGGGAAAAATATATACTTAAAGACGAAGAAAGGGAGGTAGTTAGATAAGAAGGGAAATAGAGGAAATGATATATGAAGAGAAATAGAGAGTAAATTGAAAATGAGAGTTAAAGAGAGAAGAGATAAAATTAGATATATATATATAAATATATATATATATATATATATATATATATATATATATATATTATATAATATTATATATATATCTATATATATATATATATATATATATATATAGAGAGAGAGAGAGAGAGAGAGAGAGAGAGAGAGAGAGAGAGAGAGAAGCAGACAGACAGACAGAACATAAAAAAATAAAAAAGTGAAACATATATATATATATATATATATATATATATATATATATATATATATATATATATATATATTATATATATATATATATATATATATATATATATATATCCATACAGGCAAATAGAGAAAGAAATATATAGCTAAAAAATGAGAAAAAAATAAAGAGAGAGAGAAAGATTTAGAGAGTTAGTTTATATTATTCAAAAGTATAGAGACCTTATGATGGAGACCTTATGTAAATTTCTATTCAAAGGGTGCCTGGAATCTTTCAACTCGCTTAAGGCTGAAGAGAGTAAGGCTTTCAGAATAATATATATATATTATATATATATATATATATATATATATATATATATATATATATATATATATATATATATATATATATATATATATATATATATATATATATATATATGATCGAAAAAAAGAAGGTGCGTGTGTGCGTATATGTGTCTTTAGTATCACTAAAAAAAGTACACCTAAAAAGGGCTGAGAGGAACTGTTAGGAATAAAATCCTATAAAAATTTGAAAGGCACTTTTCCTAGTCGTGTATCTGAAGACATATATCAACAATACATATCTGAGGGTACAAATCCTCTACGTGCATCATAAGACACCTATCGTATATCGGAAGGCAAGCACCCCTAATGTGAATCAGAAAGATACGTATCCTTAATATGCATCAGAAAGCACCTATCACCAATAGGTCCTTAATGTATATCAGAATGTACCTATCACCAATAGGTCCTTAATGTATATCAGAAAGCACCTATCACCAATAGGTCCTTATGTATATCAGAAAGCACCTATCACCAATAGGTCCTTAATGTATATCAGAAAGCACCTATCACCAATAGGTCCTTAATGTATATCAGAAAGCACCTATCACCAATAGGTCCTTAATGTATATCAGAAAGCACCTATCACCAATAGGTCCTTAATGTTTATCAGAAAGCACTTATCACCAATAGGTCCTTAATGTATATCAGAAAGCACCTATCACCAATAGGTCCTTAATGTATATCAGAAAGCACTTATCACCAATAGGTCCTTAATGTATATCAGAAAGCACCTATCACCAATAGGTCCTTAATGTATATCAGAAAGCACCTATCACCAATAGGTCCTTAATGTATATCAGAAAGCACCTATCACAAATAGGTCCTTAATGTATATCAGAAAGCACCTATCACCAATAGGTCCTTAATGTATATCAGAAAGCACCTATCACAAATAGGTCCTTAATGTATATCAGAAAGCACCTATCACCAATAGGTCCTTAATGTATATCAGAAAGCACCTATCACAAATAGGTCCTTAATGTATATCAGAAAGCACCTATCACCAATAGGTCCTTAATGTATATCAGAAAGCACCTATCACAAATAGGTCCGTAATGTATATCAGAAAGCACTTATCACCAATAGGTCCTTAATATATATCAGAAAGCACCTATCACCAATAGGTCCTTAATGTATATCAGAAAGCACCTATCACAAATAGGTCCTTAATGTATATCAGAAAGCACCTATCACCAATAGGTCCTTATGTATATCAGAAAGCACTTATCACCAATAGGTCCTTAATGTATATCAGAAAGCACCTATCACCAATAGGTCCTTAATGTATATCAGAAAGCACCTATCACCAATAGGTCCTTATGTATATCAGAAAGCACCTATCACAAATAGGTCCTTAATGTATATCAGAAAGCACTTATCACCAATAGGTCCTTAATATATATCAGAAAGCACCTATCACCAATAGGTCCTTAATGTATATCAGAAAGCACCTATCACCAATAGGTCCTTAATGTATATCAGAAAGCACCTATCACCAATAGGTCCTTATGTATATCAGAAAGCACTTATCACCAATAGGTCCTTAATGTATATCAGAAAGTACCTTCATGTTCATTTATACTAAGGAAACTAACTCTGTTTATTTGTAAAGTCTTTTTAAGGTGATTTACAAAGTGTTCAGTTTTTGCTTCTGTTTATTTACAGATTTTCTTTTTAAAGGTTTCTTTCCTACCCATTTATTTAACTGTTGTTCAGAAATTGCTTAAGGGTCCTCCAATCGTTTTCCAATAATAAATATACGAATATTTATGTCCATATTCTATTCTGTTTACCTAAGAATTGGATTTAAAGAAGACTATTTTTTCTCACCTCTTTCTCTTTCATTTTCATTTTCTTTTTCTCTTCTTTTTTTCTTTCTTATTTCTTTCTCTTTCTCTTTCTCTTTCTCTTTCACTTTCTCGTTCTCTTTTTTTACTTTCTCTTTCTTTTTATTTGGGGCTTATCTTTCACTTTCATTTCCCTTTCTCCTTGCTCTCTTTCTTTTCTTTTTCTCTCTTGCTCCTTCTCCCTCTCACTTTCACTCTTACCTTCGTTCTCTTTCCTTTCTCTCACTTTTCCTTTCATCTCTTTCATTTTCTTTTTCTCTTTGTCATTCCCTTCCTCTCTGTTATCCTCTTTCTGTTTGTCATTCCATTCTCTTTCACTTTCAGTTTCACTTTTTTCTTTCTCTTTATCATTCTCTTCTTCTTTCTCCCTTTTCTCTTCCTCTCTCTCCCTCTTACTCTAACTCTTTTTCTCTATCTCTTTCACTTTCAATTCTCTTTGTCATTCTCTTTTTATTTCACCTTCTCATTCACTTTCAATTTCTCTCTCTTTTATATTTTCTTCTCCTCTCTCCATGCACTAATGCCCGTCTCCACGGGATCCTTAAATTAAATTATTCAGTAAAGTTATCAACAAAGACTTGAATTGCATTAACAATCAACGGTTTAATTTTACAACTATCTTGTAACAACATTTTTACTCTATTCCAGTCTCTGTACCAGACGCGATCCGAATGGTAAAAAGAACATTCGCCTAAAATAGCAAACCTCACAATATTTGTAATTTAATTATTAATTTTTAAAATTCACCTTGCTATATATATATATATATATATATATATATATATATATATATATATATATATATATATATATATATATATATATATATATATTAATATATTATATATATATATATATATATATATATATATATATATATATAGGAATATTTATTAGTATTCTTGAGTAAATTGACATAACAATATTAGTGAGTTTAGAAGAATTCTGCCTATTGAATAATTATGATTCTTTTTTAAAGAAGTCCCCCCGCTTACATTGACCCCTTTTGAAGGTCAAGTTAAATAAAATTCCTATCTAGATCTGTTTATGAATCCGTATTAATGCTTTCAAATTCGAAGCTGCATCCTAAGAAGTTTAAGAGTTTATTTTGTCGAGTGTATCAGGTGGTACTTATGTGTTATTTAACGCATAAATAAGTAACACATAACATTTAAGTCTTTCTTCCTTTTTTTAGTGAAAGTCATAAAGGATTGTTTCCATTTTGACCTCGTAGTGTGGTTTGTGTATATTTGATTTACTTAAAATGGTCGTAAATTCTCTTAAGAGGTTACGTGTTAATAACACGTTGATGATGATGGACAAAATTAACGCGTTAATATGAATAACACTTTTTAAATGTGTGTGCGATATCTCAGTACTTGAAAAAGTATTACAAATGTTAGTTTTTTTTTAATATTAAAAATTATTCACTCCAAGGGCAATGCCCTATTGGAAGAGGGGAACTTTTCTAAGAAGTTTCTTCTTAGGATCCGCATGGGAGATCAAACCAGCGCCTTCAAACATGCAAGTCAATCACTTTACCGTTTTTCCAGAGAAGTGGTTTTCTAGTTCGGTATAACAAAGTCCCTTCAGTATGGTAGAAGAGGGTTGTGCATTGTAAACCGTTTTCATTAAAGCTCTGATGCGTGATGACTTCCACGTATCTTACACTGATGCATTGCCCCCTCCTTGAGTAGTTGTAAAAAAAAAAAATAAAAAAAAAAATTTTTTTGCCGCGCGGTAAAACAGAGTCACTTCGTTTCATCGTCCTTTGTTCTTGCTCTTAACGATTTACGTGATACTGCCGACATCTGCATTGTTTGTTTGCATTTTTCATTCCCGTATGCTTTCGCAACAGAAAAAAAGTTAAAAAAAAGAAGTGAAAGACTACTTGGAATCAAGTATTTTAGTAATATTTAAAAACAAATTGCATTTATTCTCATATAAAGTTACAAATCCATTCCTACTTATGAAATATTAAGAAAATGAGAAATTTTTAATAGGTAATTAATGAATATGCATCAGTATGCAAGATATATATATATATATATATATATATATATATATATATATATATATATATATATATATATATATATATATATATATATATATATATATATATATATATATATATATATATATATATATATAATAAGAATATGCATGAAATATTATATATATTATATATATAATATGAATATGCATGAAATATGCAGGTATGAAAATGAAAGTATAGGTAATTCATCAATATAAATTTAATATGAATTTGTAAGACATCGTGGGATTTATGTATGTATGAAAATGTATGTAAAAAAATATGAATATGAATAACAAATAAATATATACGAAATATGCTTGTGTTAAAATACATGCAAAGGTTATGCATAAATATGAATAAAATATGAAAATGAAATATGAATGATGAATGAATATGAATGAAATACTCTTATAGAAATTTAGCCATTAATTGGTGATACGACTTTAAAAAAGAAGGAAGAATTGGCGAAATAATATGGAATAAAATATAGGAAATAATTATGGAATAAAAAATAGAATGAGAGACAAACAAATTCCTATAAAAAAAATAATGACTCCCATTGAGAGGTAGGGACAAGTAGATTGATTAAACAATCCTATTTATTGGCTGACATATAAGTAGATTATCTGATGATAGAAAAAAGACAGAAAAGGAATATGATCAAAAGACTTTCACGTAGATTAATAAGAGAATAAGAGAGAGTGTGATAGCAAGCGAGATATATATATATATATATATATATATATATATATATATATATATATATATATATATATATAGATAGATAGATAGATAGATAGATAGTTAGATAAATAAATAGATAGATAGATAGATTGATAGAAAGATAGATAGGTAGATAGAGATAGATATAGAGAGACAGAGAGACAGAGGCAGAGAGGTACACAGAGAGAGACAGATATATAATAATATATATATATATATATATATATAT
>SEYY01005875.1:0-25000 GCA_009176605.1 Armadillidium nasatum | reverse complement strand
TATATATATATATATATATATATATATATTATATATATATATATATATATATATATATATATATTATATATATATATATATATATATAATATATATATATAATATATATATATATATATATATATATATATATATATATATATATATATATTATCTAACCTTTCTCTCTTCCCTTTTACCATATCGATCTATCCTCAATTTCTTCATAATCAATTTGATATTTTAACTTCCCTCTTTCCTACTCTATATCTCTGCGCCTCTGCAGGCTTCTTTTTGATTTCCTTTCCGGCCATTCTGCTGCAGCAGCTGTTGTAGGCTGAGAATGTTCATTATTTAAATCTATTATTGTGTTCCTCATGGATCCGTCCTATCATCAGCTTTTCCACTTTTCGTTAATAACCTTCATAATATTACTTCATCCCCCTATCCACTCCTGTTCCGACTACTCCACTCGCTCATCAATTTCTTTTTAAAAGATTACCTACCCAACGGCCATTAACTAATCCTAGGAGAGTGGCACTGAAGTAACTAATCCCTTGATCTGAATTTTTTTTTGAATTTATAATTTTGGCAGAGAAAACATGATTGTTTTGAGTGCTTCAAAATTCAGTTCCTTCAACTTTCCAATCGACATAATTTTGCATATGACTATATGCCGACTTTGAAAATACTCAAGTAAGACCTCATTCTGTCCTTAATTTTTTTGCTTTCTATTTCTCGTGATTTTTCTTAAAATGATCTTATTTTACTTTTTTTTTTTTATAAACAATTAAGATTCTAAAAGGTTTTGTGTTCTGAGATGCCTTCAAAATTTCTTCACTCCGTTCCAGTTTCTTTATATTTGGAAAATATCGATATTCGAAAATATCGATATATCGAAACATCGAAATGCCAATTCAAATATTATTCTAATTATTTTTATAATTATTATTATTATTTAGTTTTCTAGCTTACTTAGTTCGACTTATGATAACCTGAACTACCGAAGTTGCCGTAAAACACAGGCCTAACCTATACAAGAACGTTGCAATGAGATACCGATTAAAATCGAAATTTCAAAATATCGATATATAAGGTCAGAAAGCTTCTTAACCTAAGCCAGTTCCCAGGCCAGTTTACCCTTTATATGGTAAACTTTGATTCAAATGGATGGCACACGATAGGGGGCTCTGCCCCCCCATTCTCCCCACCCTGTGAGTGGTGATGATAAAATTTTCACTTGTCTTTCGAACATAGGAAAGTAGAGATAGTAAGAAGCCACAAGAGCCCATCGAGACTGTCCCAAGACTAGGTCTATCCTATCCCTAGTTATAACATCAGTTCATTCATGCAAAGATAAAACTAAAACTAAACCCAATTATACATGCAATATTCAATGAACCATCACCCACTACAAAAAAAGCTGCCCATTAGGCTTAGTCATAGGCTGATCTAAAAATTCTTTAATTCGCGCCAATTAGGCTTGGTCAAGTTATGCTATATAATACCTAAACCATCCATATATCTATCTAGCCCCCTAGATTAATCATAAAAAAAAATAAAAATTATATTTCATTTTTGTAGTTAAGCTAAGAAAAAAAAAATTTGGGCCTGTGTCACTAAAGTATTACCAACTTTGTTTCCTGTAGGTTACTCAAATGAAAGATTTAATAAGTACAATATGAATATAGTGGCTTGAGGCTATGGAACAAAAAAATAATTTTTGTGTGATTATTAATTGTAATCTGAAAGGGATTAATCTTTGTTTGGAAGCAAGGAATAGAGTTTATAGGATGTTAGGTATGATAAAACAGTGCTATTTACAAAAGTAAGGAGGTTAAAAGTAAATTGAATAATAGCTTTGTTAGAAATGGAGTATTGTTCAGAAGTTTAAGCATCTCATTTAAGAAAAGACAAAGATATGCTGGAGAGAGAACAAATCAGAGTAATAGGGATGATTTCTGGTATAGAGACATGATCCAAGTTTACAAAATTCAAATTCTTTATAGTAGACATGGAAGAGAGAACAAGTCGTTGCTGTGAAATCAAACCGGCATATCTGCAAAATGCATATTTTTCACCTGAGCGCTGTTGTAGGGGCTACGACAGCGCTTTAAAGTTTTCGCATGTGATATTTTCCTTTTAACGTCAGTTTGGTTCACCTCAAAGCCATGGATTTTTATTCAACTATACGATATGCCTGTTCAACATAAAAATAGATGGGAAAAAAAAAATTTTTTTTGACACCAACAACTCAAAAACTCAATTTTTGCACATATATGCCAGTTTGATTTAACAGGAGGAGGAGTTATGATAAAGTTAAAAGAATTTATGAAATTTGTTTGGAAGAAACGACTCATTTACTTCCAGACAGAAATGGCACTTTGGCAATGCCTCAGATGTGGAACATATTTAAAAATACATTATCCTTACATAGTATTCTATTTCAAGATATACGATAATAACCATAATATATTCTGGTATAATATATATATTCTGAACTGTTATAAATGGGTAAATCTCTTTTAAAGCTTGAAGAAGGCTCTTCCAGGTTTAATTCAGTGCTAGCAAAAAGGTCCTTGAGTACCACGTCTGTGAAGTTAGCAAAAGATTTTAGCTAAAGATTTTTTTTTAAGGACAAACTTCAGAGGACAAACAGGACAGACAACCACAGTGTAACAATAAACAAATAAATAAGAATTATTAAAATATAATTTTAAAAATAAAATAAATTTAACAAATATATTGTAAATATATAATGTAAATAAGTGAAAAATAATAGCTAGTTAAAATAATAAATTTATAAAACTAAAAAAAAAATTTAAAAAGTTTGTCCTTAAAAAAAATCTTTAGCTAAAATCTTTTGCTAACTTGACAGACATTTTTCAGTAACTTTTCTAAAACTTTATAACCAGGGATGTTAAGTTAACTGGCCTATAGGTTCCTAGATCTTTACTTCCTTTCTTATAAATGGGCACTACATATGCCAATTTACAGTCTCAGGTACCTCGTCCAAAGCAATAAATTGTTTAAAAATCAAATACAATGCCTTTGCACTTCTGCTATTTCCCTCCTTTAGAATTCTACCATTGGGACCCGCTGTCTTATTTGGGTCAGTATGTTCTAAAGATTTAATTTCATTTAACTCAATTTCAAATCCTGTGCACTTATTTATTACATGTATATTAATATATTAAGAGTTATTAGTCTCTAAACTGTTATCCAATCTTACCTTAGCAAACACTGACACAAAATAAGCATTGAAAATATTAGCCAATTCCTTATCTAAAATTACTAAATTCTCACAATTTTTAATTGGGCCAATTTTCTTATGCTTACTTTTAAATTTATAAAAGCTAAAAATCTTTTTCAGGTCTCTATTACTATTCCTTGCCAAATTAATTTCTGCCATTCTCTTTGCTTTTCTTATTGACTGATTAAGTTTGTTAATAATTCTCATATAATGTTCTAAATATTTTAAAGCATCTACACTTTTTACTGATTTTCTCTTTTATCTCTCTATTCCACCAACTAAGTTTTCTCTTTGCCACCCTAAAATGTTTATCTTTAAAATATAGACTGAATATTAGTCAATATGTAATTACAGTCAAAATGTAATTATATAATGTTCACTAGCCCCTAAAGTCTCCTCAACTCCGACATCATTCACCATATTTTCATCATTTGTTAATATTAAATCTAACAATGCTGCATGCCTTGTAGGTTCTTGGACCACTTAAAACTCAAAAAGTTGTATAGAATATAATTTATAAATACTGAACTTCTATTAACCATACTACGCAAAGTGTTCCACTCAGTTTCTGTAAAATTAAAATCTCCCGTGATGACTATCCCTTTTACAGTATCTTGACATGCTACCTTGATTTCCTTCACCATTTCTTCATCTAATACTTGATTCTGATTAGGAGCTCTGTAAAATGGCCATATCCTGTATGATTTTATGCCTCAGCCTTTTTCTTGGAAAACCTGACATCACAACTGGCCATCTCAGGTTACTCCCCGTCAAAATAACAGCCAAACCTGTTACTGCATATCACAGGCTTAGTACCCTTTGAGATCCTAATTTTGTTCCAATTCTCTACAATCTCCACCTATCTGCAGTCCTGTCTACCTCTTTAGCCCTTCCCCCCTCAAATTTTTGCCTGGGTGAGTCACTAGGGCTATTTACCCTATACCCCTTATTACCCTGTCCCCTTTCTACTTCTTGCATGAGGCATGGTTTGACATAGGAAGCTGTTGATTGATTCCCCTTCAACATTTTAAAAAAGGACTGGATGAGTATTTGGATAACCCAGGGTATCATGTTATCGAGTTTTACTAAGTTTTTTTTTTTTTGACAGGTTTGTAGATAGCCTTGGATAATCCTTTGGGTCATTGGTGATGGATGGTCTGGGTATAGTCATTTAATTGGTAGGTTTGTTAGTTTTTAAATTGCATGTTGCATGTGGTAAAATGACAATAGCCTAGTCAAATGACTTACACTATATTTATTATATACTGTACCATAGTTTTAGACAAACCTTTGTGTGTGGTCATGGGTTGCAATGGGTTTATCATATACTTAGGTATTTTGCATGTTTCATGGTTCATTAGGTTGACAAATTGTTTACTTTGTCTTGATACCCTTATTTGGTTTCTCACTGTCAGGTTTTCCCAAGTTCCTCTAGGAGGTAATTTAACTGAAACATTATTAAAATGGTTATGAGGAAGGGAAATGGCACTCCAGAGGCAATGAGATTACTCTCCATCCAAATATATTAAAGGTAAGGGAACATCCCACATCACTCTACTACTCAATAGAGTAAATTTTCAGCTCAGGGAATTATTTTGATTTCATTACTTCTACTCTATTGTAGCTATAAAATATGAAGATGCATTAGTGAAGACTAATTGGTTTATTTATTGTTCAAAAGTGATCTTCATGTCTCAATTTGCCTCTATTTAATTCATTTACAAATACTTCTATAAAACTTCAATTGAGTAAGTAATTATAAATAAAAGATGGCTTACATGAGAAGAAAAATTACCACCAATGGTATTCCCCCTTTTGTCCAGATCTCCACATTCTTACACTGGAGTAGGCTCGTATTTATTTACACACTATAAATACTATTACAAGCAAAATTTCCTTAAAAAAAAAAATTAAATAAAAAAAGTGACATCTACAAAACTAACCTTGGACAAAATTTAGCATGGTAAACTTTGTCCAAGAGGGTTGGCTTCCCCTATAACCACTTGGGAGTTAGTAACCTCCACAATGAGGTTAGTGGCACAAAAAGCTTTTGATACTATAAACCGGTTGTATTTCTATGATTTCCCATGGAATGATTATTGCTTCGATAGCAATATATATATATATATATATATATATATATATATATATATATATATATATATATATATATATATATATATATATATATATATATATATATATATATATATATATATATATAATAAAGCAGTACATAATAAAAATAATAATTTTGATAATGTTCAAAATAATTATTTATGTATTTTTTATAATTTATGAAAATAACCAAAATTATTATTATTATTATTATTATTAAGTAAATGTTTAATTCTATAACTTACCAATGATTTCTTAACCATTTTCAGATTGTTTGTTTTTAATTTAGCTTCGGCACAAAGTACATATATATTTAATAGCATATTTTCATTATTATAAAGAAATAAAAAAAAATCAGAGCCAAAGATTTTTAAAACAGGATTCTTTGGCTCATTTATTTTATTTGAAGTTACTTTTTTTCTACCTTTCTGTCAGAAAATTAAACGGAAACAGGTAATGTGAAATAATTATTATTATTATTATAATTATAGCAGCCCTTTTCAGTTAAAAAAATGATTAATAATTTCTTTATAATTCTTACTGTACAATCTTGTAATATTTTCTTCAATGCTGAAGAAAGATTAGTATTATTATTATCATCATCATGCTGAGTATATTTTAATTTAATGTAAGCTAAAAAAAAAAAAAAACTACAAATATCTATAAATATTTATAGCTATTGAAATTAAGTGGAAAAGCTTCAAAACAAATTTATAAATCTGTCTTGAAAAAAATGGAAAAGATTGTTAGTCAGTACACTGTAAAAGTATAGAAGGAGAGCAAAAAGACAGCAAAAGGACAGCAAAAGATTTACTGAAATGCCAAAGAGTGGGGGACCAAGAGTAGAACCTTTTTTTTATGAAAGCCATAGTGGCAATCAGAGATAAGATTAGAAGATTTGAGAGGTTTCCAAATCTTAACAAAAAAAACAGAAAAAACGTAAGTTGAAGAAATGTGACAGTAGTTTGAGGGTTAAGAGGGGTCCCCTTTTTTCGGCATAGGCTGAATGAGAGCATGTTTCTGACAAGAAGATACAGTAAAAGTAGAAAGACGGAGATAAAGTAGTTTACCAAGGTAGGGTGCAAGCTCAGAAGCACAAGTTTTGAGAACCACAAGAGAGATACCATCAAAACCGTAAACCTTTTTAGTGTTAAACTCAGAGAGAGTAGAAATGACATATTTAGAAGAAATTTCCTTTTTTTTTTTTTTTTTTTTTTTTTTGACGAGGGGGGGAGGGTAGAAGGTGGAGATGGAACTCTGAAATCATCTAAAGTTGAATTAGCGGCAAAAGTTTGAGCCAAGTGTTCAGCTTTAGAAGAAGGTAAAACTGCAGTTGTGCTGAAAGAAGATACTAGAGGAGGAAAAGAGGAAGAAGCAAAGTTTGAACTGACATTTTTTACAAAATGCCCGAAAAAGCGTGAGGAAGAGCCAGAAAAAATATTGCATTTTATTTCTGAAAAATGAATTTTTGGTGTAACGAAGAAAAGATTTTGCACGATTCCAGGGATGAAAAATAAATTGCATTAGTTTCTGAAGTCTGAAGACTATGGTAATGCTTGAAGGCAACATCCCTGCGGCAAATAGCATGAGAACTAGCAGAGTTAAACCAAGGTTTGTAAGGTTTAGTAGAAGAGAAAGATTATAATTATAGAATGTACGTTTTCATGCCACAGAGAATCATTTCGGTAATGCGCTCTGCAACTCCGAGGAACCCCTCCCACGGAAATGATAATTATTCTATGGGAAATCAAAGAAGGAGAACCGCAAGTCCGATCAGCTTGTACACCGCATTGTCGCAAACGTTTCCTCTCAATATTTGTGTTCTTTCTTATGGAAGACTTTAAAAAATAGAACAGGTTACAGATATAAAATGGTGATAGGAAAAACTTAGAGGAGGATTAGAAGTTTAAAAGAAAGGTTTAGAATGTTTTGTTCATCTCCAAGGTGATCAGGGATGCGAGTAGAGAGCTGCAACTACTGCTTAAGGTCGTTTTGGATGGATAATTGGAAGGCACTTTTACGGTATATCTCGTGAGAGCTAGAAGAAAGCCATTAATGGTGGTGAACATCGAAATCACCTAATATGATGATGTCTGAGAAAAGAGATGAGAGATTGTGCTCTGTTTTAGAGTTTAGATGGTCAGTAGAATTATGTAATAAATAAACAGAACAAATGAATTAGCAAGAGAGCTTAAGCTACGGGGTGGAGAATTCAGAAAGCTCCAAATGCACCACAACCTCCTTTAGCTGAATATTGAGGTTAGAGACAGTAAGAGGAAGCAGAAAATGGTTTACTATCAGACCGCTCAAGCACCAGACTTTCGGTCAAGAGTAAGAGGTGATGTCTAGAAGAAGAGAGGTGGTGTTCAGCAAATTGGAAATTGGATTGAAGATCGCGAATGTTGCAGAAATTAATGAAGAAAATAAACCATGCACTAGGGAAAGTCGGCTGCAAAGTCTTGGTGGCGCAAACCCTATATCACTTACCAATAATTTTGTTTAGCAATGTGACTTCAAAATAAATATATATTACGGATAGCAAAGAACCAAAATTTTATGGTCATTGAATATTTTCAATCTTGTTTCAACTTTCATGAGTTCAGTAAAAAAAAATTGGTATCAGCAAATTCTAGAGGTATCGTATCTGTACTCGATGTCGAGTGGATTAAAATTATTGATATCATCATCAGTTAAAATTTTGTTATCGTACCATCCCTAATATATATACTCGTACAACACAAATAGTTGCACTGTTAAAAGCTAACCAGAAATCTATGAAAACGTGAATAAAAAAGATTGTTTAGTGAAAGCATGAGGTATTTAGCTCCAAGTGGAAAACATTGATTTTACCTTAAGCTTGCATCTTTAAAAAAATTTTTTAAAAATATTCTTGCATGTTTTTTTTTTTTTTGATAATTGTTTATGGCAGTTTGTGTCTTCTTTCCCAAGTGATAAATTTTCACAGCTTCCTCCATAAATATAATATTCTAATGTATGATAGCATTTATTATACTGATATTTTTATTAAATTTATTTTGAGATTTTAACTACTTCAGTCCAAATATTACAATATTTTTAAAGCTTGGATACAGTTACCTATGTGTTTAAATAGTAAATATGATGTAATTTTTTTTAACTTTTTCATATTTACAGTGATGAGTAACATGATAAATAAAGCTTACATTATCTCCAGTTAACATTCTTAAAACTCTGTTTCTGCTACCAGCTTATCCCTATTTTACTACCACCAAGCACCTCTAACTTCTACTTTGATTTCAAAATATTACTCGATGGTGAATATATTTATTTTCATTTAATTTTCAGTGTATTACCAGACTGAATAATTTTTCAAAGTGAGTTGTACCATTCACCTGAAGACAAGGAATCAGTGAAACAGAGGATAGAATTATAGAAAAATCTGTCGAAGTATGGTCCATAATCCTTTATTTATTTAAGGTAAAAAAGGTAATAAAAATTATATTTTGATCTATCATTTTAACTGTTGTTATCTTTGATATATTCACATAAGGTATGAACCGTCAAAATGGATAGGAAAGGTGGGTGTTTTAGAGAGAGATTTATATATGAAAGAGAAAATTTTTTATAGAGTGTAAGTTCACAAGGTTTAGGGAACCACACCAGAAAATTCTGCCCAGATCGGTACGATGAAAAATGAAAAGTAATTCTATATACAAATAAAAAATCAGAATTGAAATTAGTAGAAATTGGAGTTGAGTGGTAGGCAAATAATGAATATTGCTAAAGGAGCAACTAATAAAAAGTAATAAAAAAAAGGGAAATAAAACAGAGCCATGACGTAGAAGGAAGAAGATAGTTGCCCCATCAAATACTGTCAATATTTAGGGATTTGACAGAAACACAGTGAAACATGACATACTTTTTCAGATGGTTTGGATAAGTTCATATAAGGGTAAGAGTGATTGTTATGGGTTTTCTATCATCAGCAAATTTCAATGAAAAAGTAGAGTTTTTACGATTCTATATTTCTTATCTTTCTACCTAGGCATTTAGCTAAGATTTTCTTCAAGAAAAATCATTCCTTCCCAAATAATCCCAACTATTACTTCAGTATTTTCAATTTAACTTGGTTTTCGTATTCAAAGTTTAGTTTTACCCTTGTTTCCCTTTGGAAAGAGGTTAAACATGGTTCTTCCTGCATATCAATAAAGGAAATTGTTAAGCATATACTCAATACATAAAACTCAGACTCCTTCCTTCCTCCTTCCTTCCTCCTTCCTTCCTAGCTATCGTTTGATCACCTTCACGCTTCTTAAGTCTTCTACTCAAAATTGCAAATCCGTTTCCATTTTACCTGCAAATTCACCTGAACATTCATATCCTTGATACACTTTATTATTATTATTATTATTATTATTATTATTATTATTATTATTATTATTATTATTGATTTACTAAGATTATAGAAGAATTAACCCTGAGGAGGGGATCCTATCGAAGTTGAGAATTGGTCATAAATTGAACCCATAGACACCATAGGTCAAGGGAGGTTTCCACTACCTGTCATTTTTTGCCAGTCATACACACTTGTCTGTTCAGCACATACAGGGTGGATGTAAAGCCATATAGTTGGACGCACACAGTAAGAAACTTATCCTTACGCTTACACTTTATATATATATATATATATATATATATATATATATATATATATATATATATATATATATATATATATATATATATATATATATATATATATATATATATATATAAAATATATATAAAAAAAAAAAAAAAAAAAAAAAAAAAAAAATTTTATTATTATTATTATTATTATTATTATTATTATTATTATCATCATCATCATTATCATTCAGTAGTAACTGGCTTCACATTGATTAGAAATCTCTTTTCTCTAGAGAGACTTTTCCATTACTTTTCTGCAGACACACATTATATTATATATATATATATATATATATATATATATATATATATATATATATATATATATATATATATATATATATATATATATATATATATATATATATATATATATATATATATATATATATTTGTGGCGTAGAGTCCAAGTTTGAGTTAGAGTTCAAATATTCGGTCGAATCCCAGCCTGACTCCGAATCCAAATCTAAGTTCTCTCAAATCCCATTGTAAATAACAATATAGAAAATTGTCTGATATTCTTCATATATATAAATATAACCAAAAAAATAATAATAAAAATTTTTAAATTCTAAATGTAAATTTAGGTAATATATATTAAATAGTTTATGTACAAATTTAATAATGAAATAAATAATAAGGCATTCGAAGTTAATTAAAATTAGCTTTACCTCTAGATCTTTTCAATTATCTAAAAAGAAATATACAACTAGAACAAACTATGTCAGGTAATTTTGAAGTGTAATCCCTTAAGGTAATATCCTCAGACCTTAATTTCTTTAATGACATGATCTTTGAATGGAGTATTCTCCACTCGAAACAATATTCTGTGTATTTATGCTGTCGATTGTATTTTTGGGTCAGTCAGTTCTTCAGGTGGCAGTTAAAACAGTTTGTGAAGCATTTTTAAAAATGCGTGGTTTCAATTTTTTGAGGTTAAATAGATTCTCATAAATTTCGTATTACATTTTGTTGAGAGGTTAATCTAGAATGTAAATGTTAAAGATATGAAAGGCGAAGCAGAGAAAACTGTTAATCTTATTTATTTGAGTAATAAGAAATAGGGAAGAGTGAGAATTCTATTGCATATACATATAACTGTCACTTGAAGAATAGATTAATTTTAATTCTTTTCAAAGACCAGTGGACAGTTTTTGATCTCTAAAATCACCAAGTAATTAGACTGTCTTGTTGGATTCCTGATGTTGCTTGTAGCAGAGTAGTCATCTTATAGACTAAAACTCAAATGATGTTATTAACAATAAAACATTTGTTCCAATTTATTTAATTGCAGTGCCACTATATTATTTATTCAACAAGTGATTTTTAAATTTTATTCGTTTGATTATTTTTTTTTTTTAAATTTTTATTTTATATATATATATATACACAAATCACCACCACTCACGGGCAGAGCCCTTTTCCAGGAGGGGGCTTACCTACATTATCTTGCTGTTATATTGTTATATATATATTAATATATATATATATATATATATATTTATATATATATAATATATATATATTAACATATATATATATATATATATATAAAATTAGTAACGATTACTTTGATTAAAGTTTAAAAAGTACGACTAAAAATGATACTTTAAAAGAAGCTTTTGAATAAATAAATTTCTTTTTATTCAAATTCTCACACTTAGTGTTTGGATACAGATAGTCTTCAGGTGCTTGAATTCATGGTATGTGATAACTATAATTAACTCTCATTTTAATTGAAACTTATAACCATGTATTTACAGCATAACTATTGCGATACAGGTTTCTTATACTTCTAAATCAAAACGTTCTATTAAATATGTACTGATTATGTGTATTAGTTTTCTTTCTTTTTTTTTTTTTTTTTTTTTTTTTTTTTGTATTAATGGTATTAGAATAATTTTATCACATCATTATTTAAAAAGTAAAACAAGTTGAAGAAATATTAATATATATATATTATATATATATATATATATATAATATATATATATATATATATATATATATATATATATATATATATATATATATATATATATATATATATATATATATATATTATATATATACGGTAATTTGGGATTTGGTGGTAATGTGTTTTGTGTATTTGCTATGTCGGGGTTGTTCGTTGAGAAGATGTTTGGTTGGCGGGTGTTGAGATAATTTTGTGTTATGATGGTGTGTTTGTGTTTGATTAGTGGTGTGTTGTTTGCAGTAGGTGGAATGGTTCTGAATATGTTACTGTAGTATAGGGCAGGGGATGATGGAGGTAATTTTAGACGGTGTCTTGTGTGGTCTTGTAGGGTATAGTGACAGGGTGTGATATGTCTAGGGTGTTTGTGTAGAATTGGGTTCCTATCATGTCAAGGTGAATATACAGATCGGGAGTATTTTTGTTTCTTCGTGTAAATGCTGAATTGGGGTGGCTATAGTGCAACCTGTGAGGATTCGGAGAGCGGTATTTTGTTTTTTTTGTAACTTCTCTATGCTTGAGGGTGAGGTGGCAGGGTACCAGGCTGGAGATGAGTAATTAAGTGTAGGTCTGATGAACTGTTTGTATGCTGCGATGAGGGTGGTTAGTTCGTTACTGAAATTGTTATGTGACAGTGTTCGGATGATGTTTAATTTCCTGTTTGCAGTGTTGGTTATGTTTTTGATATATATATATATATATATATATATATATATATATATATATATATATATATATATATATATATATATATATATATATATATATATATATTTGGCTTCCAGAACATGTAGAACTTTCACTGCATAATGAGGTAGATGTTGCATCAATGTAAGAATTTTTAGAAAAAAAGTAAAAGTTATACCTTAGTAAAGTAAAAATTGATATCTTAATATAAGTGAATTCTTGTCTTACGTAACAGGTGCTACGTTAAAGTATTCAAAAGCTAAATTTAAAATGTTAGAAAGAAAGATATGTCTCTTCATATAAGCATAGAGATCTTTTGTAAGTTTTTAAACCTCGGTCCTTATTTTTGATCATCAAAGAAATTTATATCGTGATTTTTGATCATCACGAAATTTGTTTTCATAACTTTTTGACTTTTTTAATTTGGAAAATATTCTTGCTTGAACTTTTTCTAAAATTCTCGTTACGTTCTTACGAATATTATTTTATTTTTACGTTCTATTAAATATGTACTGATTATGTGTATTAGTTAAGGGTTGTTGTATTAGTTAAGTTAGTTTCTTATGCCATTTTCCTTTGTTTGTTCTGTGTACTTTATTTTTAAATATTTACAAATGTTAAAGTTGTAATTAAGAAAAATAGCAAATATTTGGCAGAATTATTTATTGCTGAACTCAGCTAAATTTGACTAAGTTTCGAGTCCATATTAGCTGAGTCTCCTATTCTCTGAGTCTGAGTTCAGGATTCTGTACATCATATATATATATATATTAGTGATGGATCGGATGTCATATTTTCCAATTTGCGGATGCGGATGTTGAATTTGGGAGAAGGCGGATGCGGATGTTGAATTTTCGACCGAAGCTGGAATTTTGTCGGGGCCGGGGTTGTCTAAAATTTGTGAAGAGGTCAAAAGCACTAAAATTTTAGGTTAAAACAATTAGATATAAAGTTAATTGAGGTTTATTTAATTATTAGTAAGGCGTAGAATAGCCAACATTCACTTAAATTAATGATTATATGCATTTTCTCTGGAAAAATGTCAGAAAATTACAGATTTTGTATAATAAGTCCAAAAATTAAAAAAAAAAAAAAAAATTTTTTGATTCATAATAGTGATTCAACAGCTTTACCTATAAGCCCACAAAGTAAAGTTTGAAAAAATGTAAGATATAAACTTATCAATATAACCTATATTTATACATATCATTGTTATATCATTGCTATGTATCAAACTTGAATCAATTAGCTACATTATTTAAAAATTATTATTTTTTTTATACTTTCAATCAATATCAGCTTCAGCAGAGTATGGAAGTACTTTAGAATGTTTCAGGATAGGCTCGAAATAGCTAAATGTAACATCTGCAGTCAGAAAATTTGAAGAGGACCTCCGGGTGCTACAAGTAAAAATTTTCAACCAAATATTTATGGGGGCATAAAATCAAAACACAAAAATGAACATTCACTAGCAGAAAAGGAGTAATCAAAAGAAACAGAAAAAAAGAAAAAATTTTAAAAAAAAAAAAAAAAAAAAAAAAAAAAAAAAAAAAGAAATATCTTAATTTTCTTATATTGTTTAATTTTTTTATATTATTTGACTGATTGAGCTAAAATTTTCAGGGAATATGCATTTTTTTCCAAAGTTCTGAGTTGATTTCGAGCATTTTTCTGAGTCTATAACGGTTTGAAAGTTATTTAGACACAAAGTTAAAAAAAATGAATAACGGGGTCAAACCACTGGTCCACATGAGCTGAAAATTTAACTGAATAATCTTAGACTCAATTTCTTGCATTGGTGAGAACAGATTTTTGATATCACATCTAGAAAAAAAGATATAAGCACGAAATTTAAAAAAAAAAAAAATCGTACCTTTCCCGAGAAAAAAATTATTTAAAAAACATGCTACCTATTAATTTTTTTTATTTTTGGATATTGTTTAGAGGAGGGACAATTTTTATTTATTGCATTATTAAATGCTTTTTGGTTGAAGCGAGATATAGCCTTCTCAAACTTTGGAAATACTTGAAATTTGGTCAAAAATGGACCTTTTTTGAGAGGCTATATCTCGAAACCAACGACTCGCATCGAATAAAGTATAGAGAAGAATTTCTAGCCCCATCCCTCCTCTATACACCCTCCTAAAATAAGGAATATTATAGTTATAGTTTTGTTTTAAATTTTATTGACCGAAAAGGTGAATTTTTTTTTTATAGTTATTCAGTTTTGGGCTTATAACATTTTTTCTATAACTCTGGGAACAAATATCTGTTACGTGTTTTCGTTGCTAATAGAATTATGAATATACATCCAAATTTCAAGTTATTCCGAAAAGTGGTTTGGCCCCGCCATTCATTTGAAAAGGGTCAAATTTCCCCTCAAAAAAAACTTTTTAGCAGTTATAGACTCAGAAAAACGCTAGAAATGGACTTTTTTTTCACCAGGAAAAAAGCTATATACACTGAAAATTTCAAGAGAATCGGCTGAAAATTAAAAAAAAAAAAATTGGATTGTCCCCTCAAGTATAATTTGTCATTTTAACCCCGGCAGGCAAACCCCGGTTTTCCCTGATTTTTAGCCGGGGCCCCGGTCGGTTCATATATATATATATATATATATATATATATATATATATATATATATATATATATATATATATATAATATATATATATATATATATATATATATATATATATATATATATATATATATATATATATATATATATATATATATATATATATATATATATATATATATATATATATATATATATATATATATATATATATATATATATATATATATATATATATATATATTATAGGTATCTGTGGTGATCCTTTAGCTACTTTTGGCATTTTTTTTATTTCTTCCAGTAGGAAACAATCATGTCTCGAGCTCTTAAGTCAATATTTTACTTTGTGACAGTTGTTGGAGGAGGATTTGGACTACTCAAGTTTTCAGAAATATACAATGAAAATTATGGATTTGTGAGTATTTTTTATTTTATTTTTTTCCTGTTAAATAATTTTTTTTAATACTTTAGTTCTAACTTGTTAGTAAGAAAATCCACCCAAATTGAAGTCTAACTCAGTTGTTTTAAGTGGCACTTGAATTAAAACAAGAAAAGGTAAGAAACAAAAGCAAAGACCTTGATGAAGAGATTTGACTTTAACGTAGGATATTGTACCATATCGAGCAAACCTGAAATTGTCGATCACTACACACAATTTGTGTATAGACTTGACCACTCTTTGTGCTGTGAGGTTATCACACACGTGATGGTGAATTGAAGTGTATTTTTTCCATTGCATTTTCCATTTTAACACCTTTAGAGAAGAGAAGGATCTCCAAAGCCGCATTGCAAATGTAAATAAGGTCAGAGTGAGTTGAAAAATTAAGGACAGTTCAACTCCTATGACCTTGGACTCTATTCAAAATTTGTGTGGAACTAGAGTTCTTCTCAATATTTCATAGAAATTGCAACTATTCTATTAAAGGGCGAATAAAGATCTTTACAGTTTGATTACCTACATTCACTTACGTTAAAACCAATTAAAACTCAAATAGTCAGTTTAAGGGTTGAGAGAATTACTTACCTGTACTAGTACTCCTTTATTAGATTAATATGTTGACATGTAAAAAGGTGTTTATGTAGTTATGTTTCCTAAGGTAGTTTGTATATATAGTTACACATAACCAGTTACGTAAATCTATTTTAGGGTGTCAAATTCTTTTATTTTTGATGTAGTTTCTAAAGAAGGATAACAAACTGCAGTTCGAGTGTAGTTTAATAATACTTACGAAATATTTAAATAATTATTACAATGGCTCGGTTCTAAGTGAAGCTCTCACTCTTAAATATATAAGTGCAGCTCAATTTCTCTAATAATAATAATAATAACGCAAAATATAAATGATTGATTGATTGATTTTACACTACATTTGATAATGCTTCTTCTTTATTCAACTTTCACTCTCTTCTTTATTAAAATTACGTCAAAGAAGAAAAGAAAAAGAAAAAAAACATTTTTTTTATATATTAAAAAAATTAACAAAAAAAAATGCACCATCTTTTTTTTTGCAGATTTACTGTAAAGGAAAAGTAAATAAATTAAATAAGTTTTATGATTTAATTAATTATTATTATTATTATTATTATTATTGTTGTTGTTTAGTAGTAGTAGTAGTATTTTTATAAACATATTTTGAGGGGTAGTGTTAGTTGAAGATGGCTGCGTGTATTATTATTATTATCTTTTCAGGTATTTATTTATATATAATGACCTTCATAGTCTTAAATGTAATAATCTTCATAGTTTAAATATAATGATCTTCATAGTCTAAATATAATGATCTTCGTAATCACTACTGAATTTTTTGTGACTTCTTGAGAATTATTTTTTCCTATTTTACTTTGTGGAAATGCAAATAAATATATAAATATTTTGTAAAATTAAATGAAAGTTATACCGTAAATAATAATACTAATAATAATTTTCAGGGTGCTGAGATAAAGAGAAGAGAAAAAGAGAGAGAATTAACGGGAAAACCGAAAGAGTTGACAGAAAATGAGAGAATTGCTCAGTTGACATTAGATTATATAAGAGAAATTAGTGGAATTAAGAAGCCGTAGTAGTAGCAGTGATAGCTAGTCTTACTACATTAGTATTGACTGTAATAACTATAATTTATTTTTTTTTTTTTTTTGTTTAATTATATTAAAAAATTAATTTTATTGTGATTGTTAGATTACATTTAAAATAATTTGAAGTTGTGGAAGTTTGTATGTACTGTATAGAAATAAATATTTTTTATTTTAAATTTTTATATTACCTTTGTGTTAATTGTATTGGAGGTTTTGGAGAATTTGACAAATCTTTTTTTTAATATATGATTTGATTTGGCAAGGACCTATCAAGCCAACCCATACTTCAGTTTGTACAGGGAATTTAACTTGGAAAAGAATGAAAACTATACATTTATATGATGATTATTCCTAACTATGTTCAACACTTACCAATTAATATATTAGTAATTCCTCTACCTTACAATTATAGTTCTAGAGTCTAGGCTAGTTATACTAGACAGTGAAATCTTCAGTCAAAGCCAAGTACAGTAAAAAATATTAGAGGGGAGTCGTGTATTAGCAATTAGTATCAGTATTGCTTAAAAAATGGTTGCATGTTTCCCTGAAATGATTTATTTCCATTTAATGTGAAACCTTTAGTATCTTCCAAAGCCACAACTTATACTAGACAGTGAAATATAATGATCTTCGTAGTCTAATTGTAATGATCTTCATAGTCTAAGTATAATGATCTTCATAGTCTAAGTATATTGATTGATCTTCGTAGTCTAAATGTAATGATCTTCGTAATCACTATTGAATTCTTCATTTAAACCTTCCCCTTCAAATTCCAATCATTACGATTCTGTAATTAAAATTCCTCTACCAACCTATGCTTAATATTGTGATCTTCAAAATAATGTTAATTTTGGTATCTCGGAGCTTAACACTAAGAAGGTTTATGGTCCTGATGGTATGTATCATTATGATTCTCAGAACTTGTGCCTCTGAGATTACATTCTAACTCGTTAAGCAGTTTCATCGTTGCCTCTCAACTTCATCCTTTCCTTCTTGTTAGAAGCTTTCGCTCACTCAATTTAGATTCGCGCCAATTTCTTAAGGGCCTTTTTAGACCCCTTTTTTGAAAGGGTATATTAACAAAAGAAAGGTTTTGCTAAAATTTTATAAAATATATTATATTTTCGAGTCATGATACAATTTCATTATAACAGTTGTGTTCCCAAAACATTCAACATGATACTGGATATCATTTGTACCTATTTGTACGGTTTATTCATAACAGTATTTGTTTACAGAGGAGCCGAATTGTATGAAGTTTTCATCTCACTCATCTATCAACTTGACCAGATCAATCTGAATATTATTATTATTATTATTAGCATCAGTATTATAGTAAAAATTTAACCTTCAAAGGTTTTGTTTTTTTTTCCTACAGAATTTATTTATTTATTTATTTTATTTTTTTTGTTGATATAAATCTCATACTTTAAATTTTTTTTTTCTAAAAATATGTTCAATTTTGATAAATTTTTTTTTGTTTTATCTCACAACTATTATTTTCACTTCATACTCAAATAATCAATTTTTCGGCTACTCCATGTTGAAAAGGAATCGGCTGACTCGAAAGCGTATGATATTTTAATTTTTTTTTGTTCAAATCGTTAAGATACTCTATAAAAGCCCTTACGATAACGTCGATAATCTAATTTTTTAAGGAAAATTGTGAACGAATAGAAAACGGTTATATACACAGTCGTTTTGGTTTCCATTTGAGAAATGGGTTTTATTTAAAAATTACGTAGTATTACCAGAATATCTTATCATTTTACAAGCAAATGGATGCTAATTACCTTAAAATTTCATGTTTTTCCCTTCATTATTTAAGATGCAGTTGAAGAGGTGTCGCTTGTTGCCAGCGGTTCTCATCCAATATTTTAGGATATTGGGAGTTCACACCAGGTACAAATTTATATTTATTTTTCTTAATTTATATTTATTTTTCTTTTTAATACTAAGTTAGATAATTTAGTAGTATTTGTGATTAAATTTATTTGACCAAAAAGGTTTTAAAAAAATTAAATCGTTTTCAATAAAGAGAACAGCAATGTTATTTTGTCACACGGAAAACATTTCAGAGAAGCAATTTTTATAGTATTTATAAAAATTTAGAATTACAAATTTTTAATTTGATAATATTTATGTTATATTAGTGTAATAATTTCAAATAATTCATAAAGTAAAAATATATTAGTATTTCCTATATGAAAATGTCGATAAATCTATGATGTCAATTTTTAGCAAATATTTGGAGGAAAACTCCCATTTTAATCATGCTTATACAAGGTTAAAGCACCTTAGTATACAGTATTTATACGAGTATCCCATCCGAAACTTCTCCATCTCCAAATATATCATGAGTGAACTGAAATGAAGAGTGGTAGCTGCTAGGAAAGTTCAAATATAATAATGTAATCTAATGTTATAAAATTCTGCTCAACGGTAGACGTAGACGTGATTTTTAATCAACTTCAGTCTGTGATTGGTCAATTGATTTAAATCTAGCTATTTTTTTAGGTGGATGATCATTTGGATGACGTCACTACCATCACAGTCGCGTTTCTACTCTTTTTTTTTACTTCTTTTAATTTGAATTTACGACTAGCAACAACCTACGTCATTATTTAATGTAATAAAAACTGATATTCGATTTCAATTACTAATATACTGTTTCTATACATTGCTGATAGTTAGTGGGTGTGTTCCATGGTCAAGATTCTTTTTAAGAATATTGAAGATTCTTAAAGGAAAGTGGCCCATGCAGCGTGTCCCACTTGATATTGGTGAAATATTTTTCTGCTCGCGGGAGCAAAAATTAAGGATGAAAATTTCTATCTTCAATTTTCGCTGTCACAATCTTAAAAATGGTCACGTGATGTAAACAAATATGGTCACGTGATGTAAACAAATATGGAGGAGTTAGGCCAACGCCTTCTTTTAGAATTAAAATCTTTTTGTAAAGAATATTACTAAGATAGGTTTGTTTGCAAATTATTTTGGATAATTATTTTAGCATTTTCGGAACATTAATTTGTTTCAAATGAAGCAAATTAATTATTTTCAATTATTCAATATTTCGTTGGTTCCAACGTTATTAATTGTGGCTGCCGCCAAAATCTTTTTAAAATCTTCGTTTGGCTCGTAAGCTACCATATATTCTTATATATAGCCTTAATATTTTAAATTAAGTGATTGCTTTTAAGTTAATTAGATGACTGATTAAATTAGATTTTAAAATATATTTACGTTTGCATATATACATCAGCTGATAATTGCTAAAGAGAAGTGTCCTACTAATATTCAAGATTCGTCAAGATAATTTCGCTGCAGCTGACTTAAGAGTGACGTCGATCACGCTTGATTTCATGGAACACACCCTGTATGTAGCACAATATAAATATATATACTAACTCATATACAGCTGGTCAGATAGATAGGGAGATTCATAGACAAAACGGGGATAAGCCCCTTTTGTATTTAAGTTTAAATCCACATACTTCGACTATTTTCTAATGAAGTTCGTGTCCTAGAAAGTTGCCTATTTTAAACTTATAAGTTACCACGTCGTTAATTAAGCAATTTTTTGTACAAATGATATCGTTTTCCCTGTAAAACAATTATCAAGAAAATAAATAAAGACAAATATAAAAATATTTGTGATTATTTAAATAAGTCTTTGTTATTTACGAAGCCATTTTATATTTATTTAACTTTTTTTTTTTTTGCGGCAGTAATTTGGATTCAATATTGTCCTAAATTTATAATATTGATCTAAATTACTAAGGAATACTTTTACTATGTGTGTAATAATAATAAAATTTGAGGGCGGACCTCACCTACGAGGGCATATACCGTCCTTCCAGGCAGACAAAATACTACTGCCCTTCAGGCTATCGCGAGTGAACCACATCCATACACAATGAGAGCTCGTGATTCACTACTACTATGTGTGTAGTATTAAGTGTTAATAAACGAATTTATCACGTGGACTTTGACGCTGGTAAGATGTGTTGATTTTTTTTTCTACTTTTCGTACTTCACTAATTATAAAACGCTATTTACTGTTTCTATCACTTTTGACAAATGAACTTCTTCACCAAGTAAGTAATGACAATAAATCATCATGGGAGTTGGTAAAGAGTATTGTTCCCCAAGGTTCTGTGTTCGGGCCTCTATATTTAATCTATATTTGGATGATTTTGAATTGAGTGTTGTAATTGAATTGAAGTGTTTAAATAGATCTAAGCCTGTTTTTTCCGAGTATTGGCGTGTGCCTTGTGCAATTTTAAGCAGATACATAGTTTTGGGTTCCGCAAGATTGTTCAATGCCACTACAACTGAAAACTTAGACTAATTGAGCTTGTTTGAACTATTTTTCGCTTTGTATAGGAAATTTTATTTCCTTTTGGTACTCAGATATTTAAAGAGGCTCAATATTCAAGGCTATCAAGCTAGTACTTGCACTTATGGAAGCATTACATTTGGTTTGCCACTGACTACGACATAGATTCTGTCGATGATGATTATGATGTGGACTCTTCCTTACCATGTTCTTTTCTACAATCACAGATTTTCTGGATTGGTATTTTCTTAGTCTTTTGTTGCTTCCTGTAATTTGTAAGTTGTAGGAGTATTTATAACGAGCAAATATATTTTCCAAACATGCTTTTCTTAAAAGGATTAAAAGAGGATTTTTTGTTTATTTCAAACCCAAATAAAAGACCTTATTGATGCAAACAAATGACCGAATTACTGTAGCGAATTAAGTTAACCTGGGGGAAAAATCCAAATAAACTAACAAAAAATGTATGATTTTTAATTAATGAAATTCTCAAAAATACTCTTTCTTTCTGACGCTAGAGCCTTGAACTGTAGGAAAACTTCTAGAAGACAGTGCAGTTTTCCCTTCACCCAGTTATTTGCCACCTGTCAAAACTAAATATGAAAAATAAATCATTTTAGCGAATGGGAGAAATGTAAATGTTTTTAAATTTTATAGGAAACTTTAATCTTCAACTTATTTCTGCCAATATTATAAATTTAAATGTACGACTATAGCACGAATGAAGTTAATATGCCAAAGCTAAAATTGTTAGATTAGTTTTTATAAGTTTTGACCTTTATTATTAAGTCAGACTTAAAGGTGCCAGGAATATAATATTAAAATTATAAATATACCTTTGTTTAGAGCACAAGCACCGATTGCATGAAAACGCACCTTTAAGTTATAAATAATCCCTTTTTGGTCTATCAGATGTTTGTAGGCGAGCCAGATGTCATTGTTGTTGTGAGTTGAGCCATCTGTATTTATAACTTCCCAGTTAGCCTGCAGAAGGATGGCTACCGAATTCTTCTTAAAATTCCATTAGCATCATGGAACTACTAAAAAAATCTTAAAAGTTAAATATAATATTTACAGTTTAGTTTTAATTATTTACTCGTTCTCAAAGAACTCACTGAACCACAGTGACTGAACCTTGTTCTTTAAGGTTATAGTTCTACAAACTAGCGAAAACTTTTGGAACTGATTTTTCATAATTGATTTGTTCAATTCTTTTTTTTTAAGAAGTGTGATTTTGAACTCGAAAATTAAGACCCAATTTTCTGTGGACATTTTTACTTGGTTCGTTTTCGCACATCTGTACGTTAAATATAAATCTTTCCCATCACCAATATTTACAAATATTTTCTCTTTTTCATTAAATAAAAAAGGGAAATTTCCTATATATATATATATATATATATATATATATATATATATATATATATATATATATATATATATATATATATATATATATATATATATATATATATATATATATATATATATATATATATATATATATATATATATATACAATTAAACCCCAGGAAATTAAAACACAAATTTAAAAAGAGCGAGACTTTCGAAGGAGCAACCGTCCTTCCTCTTTCAGGCTCAAGTTTAATACTCTATATTATAATACTCTTCATTTTGTCTATATATATATATATATATATATATATATATATATATATATATATATATATATATATATATATATATATATATATATATATATATATATATATATATATATATATATATATATATATATATATATATATATATATATATATATATTGATGAGAATACCACAATCTAAAATCAAATTTGAAGGATTCTTGTAATTTATGTCTTTATACAAAGTAAGAGGAGAAATTACTCTCCCAAATGGAAGTGTCCAAGTTCCATTAAAAGTGTAAGAAGGTCGAAGTATATCGAAGCCACAATCGAAGTCTAAATAAAGAAGTATTTCAATTTCATTAAAAGAAACCAATTGGTGATTCGGTAAACAGCCTTCACAATCCATCAATCTCATCTTTTCACTTTCATTCTGAATCCGATTATGAAAGCGTAAAATATTAGCTAAATAATCCCCAAAGATATTGATATTATCTCTCTTCTTGAAAAAGAAACCTTTGTAAGATGGTCCACATTCTCCAGTACAAAGCTTAATGAATTTATTACACAAACATTTGTCAAACATATCTATTATCACAAAAGGAGTTAGGTATTTTTCATTGCAGCTAATTTTGATGAATGGGAAGAATTTCTTACAATTCAAACAGTTTCACATCTTCAAATTGTATATATATATATATATATATATATATATATATATATATATATATATATATATATATATATATATATATATATATATATATATATATATATATATATATATATATATATATATATATATATATATATATATATATATATATATATATATATATATATATATATATATATATATATAATATATTATATATATATATATATATATATATATATATATATATATATATATATATATATATATATATATATATATATATATATTAATATATATATATATATATATATATATATATATATATATTAGCCGGGGCCAGAGGCCCCGGTCTGTTCTTGTATATATATATATATATATATATATATATATATATATATATATATATATATATATATATATATATATATATATATATATATATAATATATATATATATATAGGTCAGCCTTCACTTTAACATACTTAAATATTTCAAAAACTACTGAACGTACGTAAAATGGATAACACTTTTGGAAATCCTTGGGTAATTTGCAGTAAGAAAACTATAAAAAATGTTAAAAAATGTAATATATATATATATATATATATATATATATATATATATATATATATATATATATATATATATATATATATATATATATATATATATATATATAAATGTACGATAAGTTGATAATTAAAAAGTAGGGCATGTAAAAATCCGAATATTTGTCTACTGAGTGCTCTGACCCCCGACCCGTGAGTGATGATGATATTGTCGACTACTTTTCCTGTCACTATTTTGGGTATTCCCATGTTTTCCAATTTCTAAAAACAATTTAAAAAAGTGACATTGCCAGACGTACGATTCTTGCGAGGCTTATAAAAAAGTAAAATATTCTTATGTAATAAAATTTATTACAGTATAGGAATTTATTTTTTATTTCCCAATTTTTCTTACCTAAAATTCGACAAGTATTTCAAAAATATAATCCTTTTTTACGTACGTTCAGTAGTTTTTTAAATATTTAAGTATGTTAAAGTGAAGGCTGGCCATA
>SEYY01005874.1:30000-38917 GCA_009176605.1 Armadillidium nasatum | reverse complement strand
ATATATATATATATTGTCTCCTCTGATGGCCTGAGGCCGGAGGCCTACCAAATTCCATCAGATTTGGGGAATATTCTGAATCTGGTCGTTAATGACTGACGTGACCCGATACACTACGTTTAAAAGTGTTCAAGTCCAAGGAAGTTGGGAAAACAGATAAAGGAAGTGTGTTCCACCAGACTTTACTAGTTGAGTACATGTAAGAGTGAGCATAGCTGTTAAGTCTGAGGTCGGAGAGTTGGATAGAGAAAGGATTAGACTGTGTAGAAAGGTGTTGCACGAGCCCTTCTCAATGGAGGAGGTATGCGAAGTGAGAGTTCAGAAGAGCAATGTCCGTTGTAATAGCGACAGTATAGAGAAAGTGACGCAACAATTCGACGGGAAGAAAGAGTTAGTAAGAGCAGGAGAATTGATGAGACGAAAAGCCCTAGACTCCACCTTTTCGAGAATAGCTGTGTGTGTGGAACCATCCCAGATATGAGAGGCGTACTCCATACAGGGGCGAACAACAACCCTATACAGAGCAAGCAACTGGGGTGGCGTAAAAAACCACGAAGGCGCCTCAGAACACCCAACCTCTTAGAAGCTTGTTTAGAGAGAGAAATAATGTGATGTTTCTAAGAAAGATCACGAGAAAAAGAAACACCGAGAATATTGAGGACAAATGAAGGTTTGAGTTGAGTGTTTTCGAAGAAAATATCATAGTTGTGTGGAAGATTGTGTCGAGTAGAAAGATGGAGGAATTGAATTTTTGAGGCATTGAAAACAAAAATATTTTCTCTTCCTCAATTTGAAATACGAGAAAAATCAGAGATCAGTTCCTCCAAGGCCATCCTTCTTGAATCTATCAACTGCTGTTGAGAGGGACGTCTTTCAAATTGAAAGAAGTAAGGAAGGGTGGAGTCATCGTCATAGGAGTGTAAAGGACACGAAGTAATAGAGAGAAGATCATCGATGAAAATTAGATAAAGAGTTGGAGATAGGACAGATCCTTGAGGAACACCACTATTTATAGAAAGAACGGTGGCCGTCTACAACAGCTGCTATAGAACGACCGGAAAGGAAATTAGAGAAAAGGTCACAGAGAGAAAGATAGATTCCGAAAGAGAGAAGTTTGAAAATCAAAGCTTTGTGCCAGACTCGATCAAAGGCTTTCGATATGTCTAGCGCCACAACGAAAGATTCACCGAAACCCCGAAGAATGGAAGACCAAAAGTCAGAAAGTAGGGAAAGATCACAAGTAGAACGTTCTTTACCAAAGCCATACTGGCGATCAGAGGTAAGATTAGAAGAATTATGGTGTTTCCAAATTTTCCTGTTGAGGATAGATTCAAAAACTTTAGAAAGAACTGAGGTTAAAGAAATAGGACGGTAGTTCGAGGGCTGAGAGGGGTCCCCCTTCTTCGGCACAGTTGTTATATATATATATATATATATATATATATAATATATATATATATATATATATATATAATATATATATATATATATATATATATATATATATATATATATATATATATATATATATATATATATATATATATATATATATATATATTATATATATATATATATATATATATATATATATATATATATATATATATATATATATATATATATATATTATATTATGAGTATCGGTATCAGGTATCGGTATCGGTATTGGTATCGGTAAAATTTTTGGGCAAGAATAAAGTATCGGTATCGGTAGTAGTATCGGCAAGTATCGGCATATTTTTAGGTATCGGTATCGGTATCGGGGAATTTTTAAGTATCGGTAAAAATTTTGGTATCGCTCCATCCCTATATATATATATATATATATATATATATTTATATATATATATAATATATATATATATATATATATATAATATATATATATATTATATATATATATATATATATATATATATATATATATAATATATATATATATATATATATATATATATATATATATTATATATATATATATATATATATATATATATATATATATATATATATATATATATATATATATATATATATATATATATATATATATATATAATATATATATATAATATATATATATATATATATATATATATATATATATATATAATCATATTAGGTGATTTCAATGTTCACCACCGCCAATGGCTTTCACCTAGTACTCATGATACAGATGGTGAACGTATCTTCTATTTCACTATCCAAAACGACCTTGAGCAGTTGGTACAGTTCCCTACTCGTATCCCTGATCGTCTTGGAGATGAACCCAACATTCTAGACCATTTTCTAACTTCTAATCCTTCTCCTTATACTGTTAAGCTCTTTCCTCCTCTGGGTTCCCCCGATCACCTTCTTATCTCTGTATCTTCTTTTATCTCTTCAAGTCTTCCGAAGGAAAGACCCCCTTCTACTGAAAGAAAACGTTTGTGGCACTTCGGTGCCGCAAGCTGGTCGAACTTGCGGTCGTACTTCTTCGATTTCCCGTGGAATGATTATTGTTTCCGTGAGAGGAGTCCCTCGGAGTGTGCAGAACGCATTACCAAGGTGATTCTCTCTGGCATGGAGGCGTACATTCCACATTCTTTCCCTTCTAGTAAACCCAACAAACCTTGGTTTAACTCTGCTTGTTCTCGCGCTATCCGCCGCACGGATGCTGCCTTCGGGGATTACCGTCGTCTTTAAACTCCAGAAACTCACGCTACTTATATTTCATCCCGGAATCGTGCAAAATCTATCCTTCGTAACACTAAAAACTCTTTTCTCCGTAGAAAATGCAATAATCTTTCTGGTTCCTCTTCTTCACGTTCTTTCTGGCATTTTGCAAAAAAATGTCAACTCTAACTTTGCTTCTTCCTCTTTCCCTCCTTTAATATCTTCCGACGGCACAACTGCTGTTTTACCTTCTTCTAAAGCTGAACTCTTTGCTGAAACTTTTGCCTCTAATTCAACCTTAGACGATTCCGCAGCTATTCCTCCTCCTTCAAATCCCTCTAACTCAATTATGCCTAAAATTAGAATTTCTTCTAAAGATGTCATTTCTGCTCTCTCTGAGCTTAATACTAAGAAGGCGTACGGTCCCGATGGTATCCCTCCTGTGGTTCCCAAAACTTGTGCTTCCGAGCTTGCAGCCTGCCTCGGAAATCTATTTCGTCTTTGTCTATCTACTTCAACCTTCCCTTCTTGCTGGAAACGTGCGCTCATTCAGCCTGTGCCGAAGAAGGGGGACCCCCTCTCAACCCTCTAACTACCATCCTATTTCTTTGACCTCCGTTCTCTCTAAAGTTTTCGAATCTATCCTTAACAGGAAGATTGGGAAACATCTCAATTCTTCTAATCTTATCTCAGATCGCCAGTATGGCTTTCGTAAGAAACGCTCTACAGGTGATCTTCTTTCCCTTCTCTCTGACTCTTGGTCCTCCGCTCTTCGGCATTTCGGTGAATCTTTTGCTGTAGCGCTGGACATTTCGAGGGCCTTCGATAGAGTCTGGCACAAGGCTTTGATTTCCAAACTTCCATCTTTCGGTATCTATCCTTCTCTCTGTGATCTTCTCTCTAATTTCCTTTCCGGTCGTTCTATAGCAGCTGTTGTAGACGGCCACCGTTCTTCCTTTAAATCTATTAGTAGTGGTGTTCCTCAGGGTTCTGTCCTATCCCCAACACTTTTTCTACTTTTCATTAATGACCTTCTCTCTATTACCTCATCTCCTATCCACTCCTATGCTGATGACTCCACCCTTCATTACTCTTTTCAATTTGAAAGGCACCCCTTTCAACAACAGTTATTAGACGCAAGGAGGGTTGCCTTGGAGCAGCTGACCTCTGATCTATCTCGTATTTCTAATTGGGGCAGAGAGAACATGGTTGTTTTCAATGCCTCAAATACTCAATTCCTTCATCTCTCCACTCGACACAATCTTCCACACAACTATGATATCTTCTTTGAAAACACACAACTCAAGCCTTCATCTGTTCTTAATATTCTTGATGTTTCTTTTTCTCGTGATCTTTCGTGGAAAGATCACAGTACTTCTCTTTCTAAACAAGTTTCTAAGAGGTTGGGTGTTCTGAGGCTCCTTCAGAATTATTTCACGCCACCCCAGTTACTTGCTCTGTATAGGGGTGTTGTTCGCCCCTGTATGGAGTACGCTTCGCACATCTGGGGTGTTTCCACACACACGGCTCTCCTATAGAAGGTGGAGTCTAGGGCATTTCGTCTCATCTACTCTCCTGCTCTTACTAACTCTCTTCAATCTCTTTCTGCCTTTGAATTGTTGCTTCACTCTCTCTTTACTATCGCTATTACAACGGACACTGCTCTTTTGAACTCTCTCATCGCATACCTCCTCCATTGAAAAGAGCTCGTGCGACACGCCTTTCTACACAGTCTCATCCTTTCTCTGTCCAACTCTCCGACTCCAGACTTAACCGCTATGCTCAATCTTACATATACTCTACTGGTAAAGTCTGGAACACACTCCCTTCATCTGTTTTCCCAACTTCCTTTGACTTGCATACTTTCAAACGCCGTGTATCTGGACAAGTCGGCCTCCATCGACCATGAAATAGATCATTCCCAACTCCGGTGGAATTTGGTAGGCCTTTTGGCCTTTGCCAAAAGGCCTTGCCCACCGGAGGAGATATAAAAATAATATATATATATATATATATATATATAATATATATATATATATATATTATATATATATATATATATATATATATATATATATATATATATATATATATATATATAATTTACTGGAACTCACTTTCAGGAATTTTACGATCTAAATTTCATCAGAACGTTCCTAGAGACAAATTAAATGTTAAATTGTCTCCCAGTATTAATAGAGTCTGAAATATCATAATATTAAATAATATATTAATGCAGACAATTATAAGTAATTAATTTCAGATAAATATTCATTAGCTATTTGATTTAAAACTCATGTCTAGACATTAATCATATTATATATATTATATATATATATATATATATATATATATATATATATATATATATATATATATATATATATATATATATATATATATAATATATATATATATATATAATATATATATATATATATATATATATATCACCCCTGGTGAGCAAAGGTTATAGGCTTACCAGTATCCCATCAGCGTTAGGAGTAGTCAGAATCAGGGCCAAATTAAAGACCGACATGACCCGATACTTGACTTTTGAGGGTATGCAAGTCAAAGGAAGTTGGGAAAATAGAATAAGATAGTGTGTTCCAGACTTTATCAGTAAAGTAGATTTAAGATTGATCATAGCGGTTAAGTCTGGGGTCGGAGAGTTGGACAGAAAAAGAATCTGACTGTGCAGAAAGGCGTGTCGCACGAGCCCTTCTCAATGCAGAAGGTATGATCCTGAAGAAATCAGAAGAGTAGTATCCGTTGTAATTTCGATAGTATAGAGAGAGTGTCCCAACAGTTCGATGGGCTGAAAGAGACTGGAAAGAGTTAGTGAGAGCTAGAAAGTTTATTGGACGAAAAACCCTAGACTCTAACTTTTTAGGCTTACTGTGTGAGTGTAGACACCCCAGATTCGTGAGACTATATATATATATATATATATATATATATATATATATATATATATATATATATATATATATATATATATATATATATATATATATATATATATATATATATATACACTCTCCTCTGGTTGGGCTAGATTATTCATAGCATTTCTGATCCTTAAAAACCTCCTTATTCCAGAGCAACCCGACGCAGAAAAAAGAAACTGCTTAAAATGAGCATTTTACGTTCCTCATTTCGTCGTGTCTCTAAAGAGGACCTTTTCATCAATTTGAACACTATTTTATCTCTCAAAATGCAGACCCTCTAACTCTTCATCATGAATACCTGATTTCTCAATTATAATTCAGAGGTAATTTTCTTTCATTTTGAGTGCTTACTTTTCAGTACTTGTGAACAATGAATACTCAATTAGAAACCCCAAAGTATTCATTTAGAGAACTAAATTACTCTTTACAGACACCTCTATATGACGACCTAAAAATCCTCTTTCTATTTCTCATATTCAGCAGTACCTTTTCACACACCACACACACACACACACACACACACACACACACACACATACATATATATATATATATATATATATATATATATATATATATATATATATATATATATATATATATATATATATATATATATATATATATATTATATATATATATATATATATATATATATATATATATATATATATATATATATATATATATATATATATATATATATATATATATATATATATATATATATATATATATATATATATATATATATATTATATATATATATATATATATATATATATAATATATATATATATATATATATATATATATATATATATATATATATATATATATATATATATATATATATATAATATATATATATATATATATATATATATATATATATATATATATATATATATATATATATATATATATATATATATATATATATATATATATATATATATATATATATATATATATATATATATATATATATATATATATATATATATATATATATATATATATATATATATATATATATATATATATATATATATATATATATATATATATATATATATATATATATATATATATATATATATATATATATATATATATATATATATATATATATATATATATATATATATATATATATATATATATATATATATATATATATATATATATATATATATATATATATATATATATATATATATATATATATATATATATATATATATAATATATATATATATATATATATATATATATATATATATATATATATATATATAATTTTTTTTTTTTTTTTTTTTTTTTTTTATTTCTCCTCTGGTGGGCAAAGGCCAGAGGCCTACCATTGTTCCACCAGAGTTGGGAGGAAAGTCGGAAACATGGTCAAATTAAAGGCCGACATGACCTGATACACGGCGTTTAAAGGTGCTTAAGTCATAGGTAGTTGGGAAAATAGATGAAGGAAGTGTGTTCCAGACTTTACCAGTAGAGTAATTGTAAGATTGAGCATAGAGGTTAAGTCTGGGGTCGGAGAGTTGGACAGAGAAAGGATGAGACTGTGTAGAAAGACGAGTCGCACGAGCCCTTCTTAATGGAGGAGGTATGCGACGAGAGAGTTCAAAAGAGCAGTGTCCATTGTAATAGCGATAGTAAAGAGAGAGTGACGCAACATTTCGACGGGCAGAAAGAGATTGGAGAGAATTAGTGAGAGCAGGAGAATTGATAAGGCGAAAAGCTCTAGACTCCACCTTTTCCAGGAGAGCTGTGTGTGTGGAACCACCCCAGATGTGTGACGCATACTCCATACAGGGGCGAACAACACCCCTATACAGAGCAAGCAACTGGGGTGGTGTGAAGAAATACTGAAGGCGCCTCAGAACACCCAACCTCTTAGAAGCTTTTTAAAGAGGGTAATGTGATCTTTCCAAGAAAGATCACGAGAAAAAGAAACACCGAGAATATTAAGGAGAGATGAAGGTTTGAGTTGCGTGTTTTCGAAGAAGATATCGTAGTTGTGTGGAAGATTGTGTCGAGTAGAGAGATGGAGGAATTGAGTTTTGAGGCATTGAAAACGACCATGTTTTCTTTGCCCCAATTTGGAAATGAGAGATAGATCAGAGATTAGTTGCTCCAAGGCCACCCTCCTTGCCTCTATTAACTGTTGCTGGGAGGGGCGTCTTTCAAAATGAAAAGAGTAATGAAGGGTGGAGTCATCAGCATAGGAGTGGATAGGAGATGAAGTAATAGAGAGAAGGTCATTAATGAAAAACAGAAAAAGTGTTGGGGATAGGACAGATCCTTGAGGAACACCACTATTAATAGATTTATAGGATGAACGGTGGCCGTCTACAACAGCTGCTATAGAACGACCGGAAAGGAAATCAGAGAGAAGGTCACAGAGAGAAGGATAGATTCCGAAAGAGGAAGTTTTGGAAATCAAAGCTTTGTGCCAGACTCTATCGAAAGCTTTCGATATGTCCAGCGCACAGCAAAGATTCACCGAAATGCCGAAGAGCGGAGGACCAAGAGTCAGAGAGAAGGGAAAGAAGATCACCAGTAGAGCGTTTCTTTCGAAAGCCATACTGGCGATCTGAGATAAGATTAGAAGAATTGAGATGTTTCCAAATCTTCCTGTTAAGGATAGATTCGAAAACTTTAGAAAGAACGGAGGTTAAAGAAATAGGACGATAGTTAGAGGGCTGAGAGGGGTCCCCCTTCTTCGGCACAGACTGAATGAGCGCACGTTTCCAGCAAGAAGGGAAGGTTGAAGTAGAAAGGACATAGACGAAATAGTTTACCAAGGCAGGGTGCAAGCTCGGAAGCACAAGTTTTGAGAACCACAGGAGGGATACCATCAGGACCGTACGCCTTCTTAGTGTTAAGCTCAGAGAGAGCAGAAGTGACGTCTTTAGAAGAAATTACAATTTTAGGCATAAATGAGTTAGAGGGGGTTGAAGGAGTAGGAACAGCTCCGGAATCGTCTAAGGTTGAATTTAAGGCAAAAGTTTGAGCAAAGAGTTCAGCTTTAGAAGGAAGGCAAAACGGCAGTTGTACCGTCAGAAGATACTAGAGGAGGGAAAGAGGAAGAAGCAAAGTTAGAGTTGACATTTTTTGCAAAATGCCAGAAAGGGCGAGAGGAAGAGAAGCCAGAAAGATTATTGCATTTGCGACGGAGAAAAGAGTTTTTAGTATCTCGAAGAATAGATTTTGCACGATTCCGGGATGAAATATAAGATGCATGAGATTCTGGAGTTTGAAGACGACGGTAGTCCCTGAAGGCAGCATCC
>SEYY01005874.1:10000-12500 GCA_009176605.1 Armadillidium nasatum | reverse complement strand
GGTTTAGAAAGAGAGGTAATGTGATCTTTCCAAGAAAGATCACGAGAAAAAGAAACACCAAGAATATTAAGGAGAGATGAAGGTTTGAGTTGCGTGTTTTCGAAGAAGATATTGTAGTTGTGTGGAAGATTGTGGCGAGTAGAGAGATGGAGGAATTGAGTTTTTGAGGCATTGAAAACAACCATGTTTTCTCTACCCCAATTTGAAATGTGAGATAGATCAGAGGTTAGTTGCTCCAAGGCAACCCTCCTTGCCTCTATTAACTGTTGCTGGGAGGGGCGCCTTTCAAAATGAAAAGAGTAATGAAGGGTGGAGTCATCAGCATAGGAGTGGATAGGAGATGAAGTAATAGAAAGAAGGTCATTGATGAAAAACAGAAAAAGTGTTGGGGATAGGAAAGATCCTTAAGGAACACCACTATTTATAGATTTATAGGATGAACGGTGGCCGTCTACAACAGCTGCTATAGAACGACCAGAAAGGAAATCAGAGAGAAGATCACAGAGTGAAGGATAGATTCCGAAAGAGGGAAGTTTGGAAATCAAAGCTTTGTGCCAGACTCTATCGAAAGCTTTCGATATGTCTAGCGCCACAGCAAAAGATTCACCGAAATGCCGAAGAGCGGAGGACCAATAGTCAGAGAGAAGGGAAAGAAGATCACCAGTAGAGCGTTTCTTACGAAAGCGATACTGGCGATCAGAGATAAGATTAGAAGAATTAAGATGTTTCCAAATCTTCCTGTTAAGGATAGATTCGAAAACTTTACAAAGAACGGAGGTTAAAGAAACTGGACGGTAGTTAGAGGGTTGAGAGGGGTCCCCCTTCTTTGGCAAAGGCTGAATGAGCGCACGTTTCCAGCAAGTAGGGAAGGTTGAAGTAGAAAGACATAGACGAAATAGTTTACCAAGGCAGGGTGCAAGCTCGGAAGCGCAAGTTTTGAGAATCACAGGAGGGATACCATCAGGACCGTACGCCTTCTTAATGTTCAGCTCAGAGAGAGCAGAAGTGACATTTTTAGAAGAAATTACATTTTAGGCATAAATGAGTTGGAGGGGGTTGAAGTAGTAGGAACAGCTCCGGAATCGTCTAAGGTTGAATTTAAGGCAAAAGTTTGAGCAAAGAGTTCAGCTTTAGAGGAAGGCAAAACGGCAGTTGAACCGTCAGAAGATACTAGAGGAGGGAAAGAGAAAGAAGCAAAGTTAGAGTTGACATTTATTGCAAAATGCCAGAAAGGGCGAGAGGAAGAGGAGCCAGAAAAATTATTACATTTGCGACTGAGAAAAGAGTTTTTGGTATCTCGAAGAATAGATTTTGCACGATTCCGGAATGAAATATAAGTTGCGTGAGTTTCTGGAGTTTGAAGACGACGGTAATCCCTGAAGGCAGCATCCCTGCGGCGGATAGCACGAGAACAAGCAGAGTTAAACCAAGGTTTATTAGGTTTAGTAGAAGGGAAAGAATATGGAATGTACGCCTCCATGCCAGAGAGAATCACCTCAGTTATGCGCTCTGCACATTCTGAGGGACCCCTACCACGGAAACAGTAATCATTCCATGGAAAATCAGAGAAGTACGACAGCAAGTCAGACCAGTTAGTGGCACCGAAATGCCAGAAACGTCTCCTCGCCGTTCTTGCGGAAGACTTGAAGAGACAGGACAAGATACGGAGATAAGAAGATGATCGGATGAACTCAGAGGAGGAAAGAGTTTAACAGTATAAGGAGAAGGATTAGAAGTTAGAAAAAGGTCTAGAATGTTGGGTTCATCACCAAGACGGTCAGGGATACGGGTAGGGAGATGCACCAACTGCTCAAGGATGTTCTGGATAGAAAATTGGAAGGCAAGTTCACCAGCTGGATCTTGAGAACTAAATGAAAGCCATTGGCAGTGGTGAACATTGAAATCACCTAAAATGACGATTTCGGAGAAAGGAGAAGAAGAAAGAATGTGCTCTATTTTGGAGTTAAGATAGTCGAAGAATTTTGGATAGTCTGTAGAGTTAGGAGATAAGTAGACAGAACAAATGAATTTAGTTGTAGAGTTGCAAGAAAGTTTAAGCCATAAAGTAGAGAATTCAGAAGACTCCAAGTTAGAGACACGAGAACAGACAACATCATTGCGCACATTTGCGCAACATCCGCCTTTGGCCGAAAATTGAGGATAGAGACAGTAGGAGGAAACAGAGTAGGGTTTGCTGTCAGAGCACTCAGACACCTGAGTTTCAGTTAAGAACAAGAGATGAGTTCTAGAAGAAGAGAGGTGGTGTTCGACAAAGTGGAGATTATAAAAAAGACCCCGAATGTTGCAGAAATTAATGAAAAACGAAGACGTGCACCAGGGCAAGTCGGCATAGAAGTCTTGGTGGCGCCAACCCCATCACCGGAGACCACCAACTCCCAAGTGGTGATGGGATATATATATATATATATATATATATATATATATATATATATATATATATATATATATATATATATATATATATATATATATATATATA